>WNWK01036401.1:0-19188 GCA_009830355.1 Cherax destructor | reverse complement strand
GGATGATGGAGGGAGAGTCGGGTGATGGAGGGAGAGTCAGGTGATGGAGGGAGAGTCGGGTGATGGAGGGAGAGTCGAGTGATGGAGGGAGAGTCGGGTGATGGAGGGAGAGTCAGGTGATGGAGGGAGAGTCGGGTGATGGAGGGAGAGTCGGGTGATGGAGGGAGAGTCGGTGATGGAGGGAGAGTCGGGTGATGGAGGGAGAGTCGAGTGATGGAGGGAGAGTCGGGTGATGGAGGGAGAGTCAGGTGATGGAGGGAGAGTCGGGTGATGGAGGGAGAGTCGGGTGATGGAGGGAGAGTCGGTGATGGAGGGAGAGTCGGGTGATGGAGGGAGAGTCGGGTGATGGAGGGAGAGTCGGGTGATGGAGGGAGAGTCTGGTGATGGAGGGAGAGTCGGGTGATGGAGGGAGAGTCGGGTGATGGAGGGAGAGTCGGGTGATGGAGGGAGAGTCGGGTGATGGAGGGAGAGTCGGGTGATGGAGGGAGAGTCGGGTGATGGAGGGAGAGTCGGTGATGGAGGGAGAGTCGGGTGATGGAGGGAGAGTCGGGTGATGGAGGGAGAGTCGGGTGATGGAGGGAGAGTCGGGTGATGGAGGGAGAGTCGGGTGATGGAGGGAGAGTCGGGTGATGGAGGGAGAGTCGGGTGATGGAGGGAGAGTCGGGTGATGGAGGGAGAGTCGGGTGATGGAGGGAGAGTCGGGTGACTTGGACGCCCAAGTTAAGGTAAGTTAAGGTAAGATTAACTTAGTTAAAACATTAACAAGTTAAAGAGACAATATTTAACTCTGACTGAAAGGTTTATCGTAGCAACTTTACTGAGCACTACTGGTTGCTTCCATGCGCTACCATGCGTCATTATGCGCTACCTGCGTAATTATGTCCACCCTGCGTCATTATGCGCTACCATGCGTCATTATGCTACCCTACGTCATTATGCGCTACCCTGCGTCAGTTATGCGCACCCTGCGTCTCATGTGCGTACCCTGCGCATCATGGGCTACCAACGTCTTCGTGCGCTACCCTGCGTCATCATGCGCTACCCAGCGTCATCATGCGCTACCAACGTCTTCGTGTACCTGCGTCATCATGGCTACCCAGGTCATCATGCGCACCTGCGTCATCATGCTACCCAACGTCTTCGTGCGCTACCCTGCGTCATCATGCGCAACCCAACGTCTTCGTGCGCTACCCTGCGTCATCATGCGCTACCAAACGCTCGTGCGCTACCCTGCGTCATCATGCGCTACCAACGTCATCATGCGCTACCCAACGTCTCGTGCGTTACCACGTCATATGCGCTACCCAACGTCTTCGTGCTACCCTGCGTCATCATGCGCTACCCAGCGTCATCATGCGCTACCCAACGTCTTCGTGCACTACCCTGCGTCATCATGCGCTACCCAACGTCTTCGTGCGCTACCCTGCGTCATTATGCGCTACACTGAGTCATTATGCGCTACCCAACGTCTTCGTGCGCTACCCTGCGTCATTATGCGCTACCCAGCGTCCTGCGCTACCCTGCGTCATTATGCGCTACCCAGCGTCTTCGTGCGCTACCCTGCGTCATTATGCGCTACCCAACGTCTTCGTGCGCTACCCTGCGTCATTATGCGCTACCCAACGTCTTCTTGCGCTACCCTGCGTCATTATGCGCTACCCAACGTCTTCGTGCGCTACCAACGTCTTCTGCGCTACCCTGCGTCATTATGCGCTACCCAACGTCTTCGTGCGCTACCCAACGTCTTCGTGCGCTACCCGCGTCATTATGCGCTACCCAACGTCTTCGTGCGCCTACCCGCGTCATTATGCGCTACCCAACGTGTTCGTGCGCTACCCTGCCTCATTATGCGCTACCCAACGTCGTCATGCGCTACCCTGCGTCATTATGCGCTACCCAGCGTCTTCGTGCGCTACCCTGCGTCATCATGAGCTACCCTGCTTCATCATGCGCTACCCAACGTCTTCGTGCGCTACCCTGAGTCATTATGCGCTATCCAACGTCTTCGTGCGCTACCGTGCGTCTTCATGCACTACCCAACGTCATCGTGCGCTGCGTCTTCATGCGCTACCCAACGTCTTCGTGCGCTACCCTGCGTCATTATGCGCTACCCAACGTGTTCGTGCGCTACCCTGCTTCATCATGCGCTCCCCAACGTCTTCGTGCGCTACCCTGCGTCATTATGCGTTACCCTGCGTCATTATGCGCTACCCAACGTGTTTGTGCGCTACCCTGCTTCATCATGCGCTACCCAACGTCTTCGTGCACTACCCTGCGTCATTATGCGCTATCCAACGTCTTCGTGCGCTACCTGCGTCATTATGCGCTACCCAACGTCTTCGTGCGCTACCCTGCGTCATTATGCGTTACCCTGCGTCATTATGCGCTACCCAACGTCTTCGTGCGTTACCCTGCGTCATCATGCGCTACCCAACGTGTTCGTGCGCTACCCTGCTTCATCATGCGCTACCCAACGTCTTCGTGCACTACCCTGCGTCATTATGCGCTATCCAACGTCTTCGTGCGCTACCCTGCGTCATTATGCGTTACCCTGCGTCATTATGCACTACCCAACGTGTTTGTGCGCTACCCTGCGTCATTATGCGCTACCCAACGTCGTCATGCGCTACCCTGCGTCATTGTGCGCTACCCTGCGTCATTGTGCGCTACCCAACGTCGTCATGCGCTACCTGCGTCATTGTGCGCTACCCTGCGTCATTGTGCGCTACCCTGCGTCATTGTGCGCTACCCTGCGTCATTGTGCGCTACCCAACGTCTTCGTGCGCTACCCTGCGTCATTGTGCGCTACCGTGTTTGGACGTTGAAGCTTCTGAGTGCTACTGGTCACTCCCCGACGCTACCTGTGAATGTTCTCAAAACCAGTGTTTTCTGGGAGGCAAATTATAACTTGTACAAGGTTACAGTTTTATGTTCCTGGTCACCTTGTACACTCAGTACTGTGTGTACCACCTGGTTAATACCAGGGTAGTACAACCTGGTAACTTTGTACACTCAGTACTGTGTGTACAACCTGGTTAATACCAGGGTAGTACAACCTGGTAACTTTGTACACTCAGTACTGTGTGTTCCACCTGGTTAATACCAGGGGTTCAAACCTGGTCACCTTGTACACTCAGTACTGTGTGTACCACCTGGTTAATACCAGGGTTCAAACCTGGTCACCTTGTACACTCAGTACTGTGTGTACCACCTGGTTAATACCAGGGTACAACCTGGTAACCTTGTACACTCAGTACTGTGTGTACCACCTGGTTAATACCAGGATACAACCTGGTAACCTTGTACACTCAGTACTGTGTGTACCACCTGTTTAATACCAGGGTTACAACCTGGTAACCTTGTACACTCAGTACTGTGTGTACCACCTGGTTAATACCAGGGATACAACCTGGTCACCTTGTACACTCAGTACTGTGTGTACCACCTGGTTAATACCAGGGGTACAACCTGGTCACCTTGTACACTCAGTACTGTGTGTATCACCTGGTTAATACCAGGGTACAACCTGGTCACCTTGTACACTCAGTACTGTGTGTACCACCTGGTTAATACCAGGGTACAACCTGGTCACCTTGTACACTCAGTACTGTGTGTACCACCTGGTTAATACCAGGGTACAACCTGGTAACCTTGTACACTCAGTACTGTGTGTACCACCTGGTTAATACCAGGGGTACAACCTTGCCACCTTATACACTCAGTACTGTGTGTACCACCTGGTTAATACCAGGGGTACAACCTGGTAACCTTGTACACTCAGTACTGTGTGTACCACCTGGTTAATACCAGGGATACAACCTGGTCACCTTGTACACTCAGTACTGTGTGTACCACCTGGTTAATACCAGGGTACAACCTGGTCACCTTGTACACTCAGTACTGTGTGTATCACCTGGTTAATACCAGGGGTACAACCTGGTCACCTTGTACACTCAGTACCGTGTACACCACCTGGTTAATACCAGGGGTACAACCTGGTCACCTTGTACACTCAGTACTGTGTACACCACCTTGTTAATACCAGGGGTACAACCTCCATTAGCTGGAGCGCCCCCTTCCCCACTGCACTTCTCATCTAACATTCTTAATAAAAGTAATGATTTAGAAGTCAGTTGGACCTGCGCTGTGAGAGACCTTGACGGAACTTGTCAACGACTGCGAAGTGTTGCGCCAAATAACGAATTAAATACCGTAAACTACAAGTGAAGAAGTGGAATGGAAGTCGTATTAAATGATGGAATTGCTTTGTCAATCTGCACGAGTCTATAAACTCAAGGTTGCGCCAGGCGTTTGTCAACTGTCACTGCCGCCATGTTGTTTACATCCGTGACGTCACGTGGTCCTCGTCAGCTGATACCTGAACGTCACCGGAAATAATTCTTTCCTGTGTGAAATGACTGCAAGTGAGAGATTTAGTCTTTTATGAGGATATATAGCGTGAAAATTTGTGAACCTTGGAGTGGTATATTAAGTGGTATATGAAGTGGTATGCAAATGGTATATTAAGTGGTATATGAAGTGGTATGTTAAGTGGTATATTAAGTGGTATATTAAGTGGTATATTAATGGTATGTTAAGTGGTATATTAAGTGTATTTTAAGTGGTATGTTAAGTGGTATATTAAGTGGTATATTAAGTGGTATGTTATGGTATATTAAGTGGTATATTAAGTGGTGTATTAGTGGTATGTTAATGGTATATGAAGTGGTATATTAAGTGGTAAGTTAAGTGGTATGTTAATGGTATGGTTAGTGGTATGCTTAGTGGTATGTTAAGTGGTATATTAAGTGGTATTTTAATGGTATATTAAGTGGTATATTAAGTGGTATATTAAGTGGTATATTAAGTGGTATTTTAAAGTGGTATATTAAGTGGTATTTTAAGTGGTATGTTATGGTATATTAAGTGGTATATTAAGTGGTATGTTAATGGTATATTAATGGTATGTTAAGTGGTGTATTAAGTGGTATGTTATGGTATATGAAGTGGTATATTAAGTGGTAAGTTAAGTGGTATGTTAAGTGGTATGGTTAGTGGTATGCTTAGTGGTATTTTAAATGGTATATTAAGTGGTATGTTAAGTGGTATATTAAGTAGTATGTTAAGTAGTATGTTAAGTAGTATGTTATGGTATATTAAGTGGTATGTTAAGTAGTATGTTAAGGTATGTTATGGCATGTTATGGTATGTTAAGTGGTATGTTATGGTATATTAAGGGTATATGAAGTGGTATATTAAGTGGTATATTATGGTATGTTAATGGTATGTTATGGTATGTTAATGGTATATTATGGTATATTGGCATATTACCTGGTATATTATCTGGTATATTACCTGGTATATTAAATGGCTTATTACCTGGTATTTTAAGAGGTATATTACCTGGTATATTAAGAGGTATATTATTATAATCAAAACTATGTGCTAAACCAAGAAGGGTTGTACAGCAAGAGCCATATTTATGGCATATTTCCTGGTATAGTATCTGGTATATTAAGAGGTATATTACATGGTATATTACGAGGCATACAATACGATCACAGTAAACAGGTGGTATCACAGTATGCGGAACAACCACTGTGAAGAAAGTGAACTTCCAAGCGCTTTCGTGATTTCTCACATTATTAAGGAACTGTAAACTGGTATATTTATGTTATTGTGATCTTAGTTCAAGACTTTTCTCAGATTGACCGTAATACACTTTATCACATTTTTTTGATAAGCAGTCTTATAGACACACCCGTTACCATTCTTGGGGAATTTTTAATGAATTTTTTTTTTTTTTGGCTGTATCAAGATTTTTAAATACGACTTTGATTTTATAATTCTTAAGTAGAGAAGATGTATCAAGAAGGATTTGATGGTGAAGGAGAACCAACATTGTTACAAAATGACACAATATCTATTAACAATAGATATCTCCAGTGAACACTAGAAAGGAAAGCCCTTCTAGCATCCAGCCTGTTACTGGGCTTTTGCAACAAAGTCAGTATCCTGGTTCAGTTATCCGACATAGTATATAGATAAAGGGGATTACAACTGATAGGGTACTAACCAAAGTAAATGATTTAAAAGATTTATTAAAGTGAGAAAATCTAGGGTAGCAAAGTAAATCAAATATAAAAGATATTAATTAATATATCAAATAGGATACTTAGGAGGATAGCTCCTACACTGCTCTCATATACAATAAGTCTGTGCTGAGGGCACATATATATATAAATGACTCAGAAGTACCATCAGGTACTATATCAGTAATAACAATAATATATATATATAATAATAAATGTGTAAGAGTGTGCTCCCGGTAACTATGACTCGACTCAACCAGTGTACGACAGAACAACTTCTCATAAGCTAGCTGTACTAACAAATTGACAACCAGAACAGCTTGATTGTCTAGTAAAATGACCACTTCGCAGAACAGCACTATAACAGGCAACAGCAACACAGCATCAGGAACAAGGAGATAGAAAATCGACCCTAACTGGGGACCATCAGTAGATCCTCCAAAACAGTCATAAAACTCCCTTTCTACTGAAACTAGGTTCAGCATAAACAATCCCAAACTGTGGCGGTGCACAGATGCCTTGTCGAATTAGGTCCAGAGCTAGAGCTTGAGACCTGAGTTATCAAAGAGTGTCAAGGTGACACACAACCCAGAACAAAGTCGAATAATCACTGTCTAGTCTATTCTCTGTGAACAGAGTTACACAGAGTTCTGAGAAGTATGATTCGCCTCACCAACAAATACATACTCTACCCAACAGAGTTTAATGTCGAGAACAACAAGAGTGAGGAGTTGACTCGACGAGGGCAGCAGGCCAGAGAGAGAGATCAAAGAGGAACAACCACCCAGCTCAGGTGTGTCCAGAGACTGACTCCTCCCCGCAACAAGACGCCGGCCGCGTAACAGTCGTTTGCCAACACCAAGGCAGTTACTACACACTCGAGCACAACATAAAATATTACATCCTACCTAATATATATAGCTAAGTTAAATAATAGTCTAATAATAATATAAAGCCAAATATTAACGATTTAGCTATAATCGAGAATATTCGCAATATAAAACTATAGAAAATTGAAATATACATTATATACATTGAGGCCCAGTTCAAGGGGCGCAACACCCCCCCATCACGACAAACGGTCGCACTAGGAGAAGTAATAGTGTCTCATGTCTCAAATATTTCTTAAGTATCAACATCTCAGAGACCTTCAGTTAACTCTTAAACTTTTCTACAGTGTCATTTCACTAGGATATGTCCCTCGTACTAGGGCATTATACAACTTCGTATATCAGCATAATCACGGTTATGTCCATACACTGATGTAGAGGTGATATAGCATAGAGACATCTGAGGCTCGAACAGTGGTGGTCATAGTAGTGACGACTACACAACAGCAGTCTTGTGCGATAGGAGACGACATTCCACTCTAATACAGTGGTAGTGGAATGTGAAGCAGCAAGGACTGGACTCCATGAGGAAGCTTGAGAGAATAAGTGTGTAGAGAAGTGGGGGGGGTCACCGCGGAGCAGTCTGCTCGGTAACAAACATCGCCCACCAACCACACTCACACTCAGCTTCTCTCAGTATCTCCTTCACAACTCACCAACTTACAAAACACATTACTGTAGATACTGGAAAGAAATTATAATTAGACATGAATTCATAAAATTATATGGGCAGTTTTTATTTTACGTTACTTTACTTAATGAAACAAAGTAGAAGTAACAAAATAGTATATTGGGCAAAAAAATTACGTTAATTTAAATGTTGTAATGATAATTAAGGACGTGACAGAGCGTCAGCAATAACATTACATCGACCACTAATATGTTTAATACTTATGGAGTAAGGCGGGATCCTGAGAGCCCACCTCATTATCCTAGCATTTTTACTCTTCATTGTGTTAATATAGGTGAGAGGATTGTGGTCAGAAAATACATTTATCTTAAAAGGAGAAGTACCCAAATATACATCAAATGTTCTAACGACACCACGAGAGCTAGTGCCTCTTTCTCAATAGTGGCATAGTTTTTCTGATGTCGTTTGAGTTTAGAAGAATAGTAGCAGATAGGATGCAATATGTCAGTGGAGGTGGATTTTTGCATCAATACCGCTCCCACTGCATAACCACTGCATCTATATGCAGACAGAAGGGTAGGTTGAAGTTAGGACTCTGAAAAACAGGAGCAGAGGAAAGCAAGGCTTCAACCTTGTAAATGAGTCTGAACAATCTTGAGTCCAGATGAACTGGACTTTGCTACTAGTGAGCTCAGTGAGAGGAGCAGCGACTTGAGCAAAGTTGGGACAGAACCGGGATAATATCCTGCCATACCCAGGAATCTTTGCACACCCTTTCTATCCTGTGGCACTGGAAATGCAGCAATAGCACGAACTTTAGCATCAATAGGAGCAACTTCACCTTGGCCTATACAAAAACCTAGATAGGTAATCTTGGCTTGACCAAAACTACACTTAGCCAAGTAACAGTGAAATTGTAATGTGTCAGTTTCTCAAACAAAGCTCTGAGACGTGTAAATGTTGTTCCCATTCGTCACTGTACACCACTAAATGTCAAGATAGGCTTCTACTCCGTCTAAGTCGTAGGTCAACTCGTTCATAATACGTTGAAATGACGAAGCAGCATTACACAAGCCGAATGGGGTGACGAGATAGTTGAACAATCCATCTTGAACAGTGAAGGCAGATATTTCTTGAGCACGTTCAGTAAGCGGGACTTGATAATAGCCTCGTAAGAGATCTAAACGGCTGACATACTGTGCCCTGACACACGATCAATCAGGTCGTCTATGCGAGGTAAGGGATAACCATCAGGCAAGGTGACAGAGTTCACTTTCCTGTAATCAGTACACATCCTGAAACTACCATCAGGCTTGGGCACTAATATACACGGGAGGCCCATGGACTTTACTGCGTTCAATAAGTCCATGAGATAGCAAAAAGTCAACTTCTTCTCTCAATGCTCTATGTTTCGTTGGACTCATTCTATATGGTGATTGCTTAATAGGTGATGCTCCCTGTACATCAACGTCATGTACACCCAGAGTACAACACTTAGGAACATCACTAAACAATTCAGGGTACTGCAAAATCATGTTCTTAAATTATTGCTTATCAGCATCAAGGTTACTTAGAAAATTATCGAGTGATTGTAGCGTCACTGAATTTTCTAAACGCACCTCTATACTCTAGAGATGTCAGGCAGACTGACGTTTCCTTCCTGAGGTCTAGGAAGAATAGAAGAAGTAGGTAGAGGGCTAGCGTAGTAAGTCTTGAGCTGATTAATGTGGTACACATGATTTATTGGTAAGAGAGGTGCAGGTGGAGGCGAGTGAGCTGGTTTGCCTGTCACCTGACAGACGTGGCAACGTCGCACATGATCAGCAACAGTGTCCCATTCCCGGCCAAGTGAAATGTTTTGCCAGTTTACCAAGTGTCTTCCTGACACCCAAATGTCCTCCTATGGGACTATTGTGCGCAAAATCAAGAGCGTGCTCACGAAATGTAACTGGTAAAACAAGAAGATGCTTGACTGTGGGGAATCACTGTCAGCGTCACCTGACTTGTACTTTTTCCAAGAGTACACCTTACTGTAATAATAACAATTATCGAGATCCTTTGCTTCACTCTCAGTAACTGCTATATCTCTCAGTCTTTCCAAAGACTGATCAACAAACTGATCCTGATTAAATCGTCGTGAGTTAAAATCACATCAGTTGTGTCTTGACTAGTTGATGAGGTAGGGGGTGTCAGAGCTAGTGATCCTGGCCGCAGAGAATCACTGAATAACATATTCAACCCCAAGTCATTATCATCAACTAACTCAGCAGAAGAAAAGGATGGTTGTTGTTGTATCTTTGACATAGCACGGTAATTGCGCTGAGAGGGAATAACATAGGTTTCTTCTACATGCTTCAATTGCGTAATTATCCTCAGTGGTATTATCAATCACAAGTGGCTCCTTACAAATACCTGACTGAAGGATATCGTTTCCTATCAACAAGTCCACTGACCTGATAGGAAATTCACCACTGGAAATACCAACTGACATATAACCAGAATAATAGCTTGTTTCAAGGTACACTTTGTGAAGAGGAACTTTAGTAACAGCACTCCATAGGCTTCTAACAATACATCTATCTGGGTATAGGTATCATTAGTTAAAGGCAATACATCTTCTCTTAACAAGGTAAGATAACTGCCAGTGTCTCGGAAAGTAATTATCTCAGTGAGTTAGATTCGTCAAGTCCTACTTTGCCTCTCGATAAGTAAGGACTCATACGCTGAATCTTCTCATCAGATACTCTGTCTGATGTTAGTCATCTATTCTGAGGAACATTCTCGAAAACTGGGAGTCAGAAGTATGACTAGGATGGTGCCCTTGTTGCACCGAAGATACGACTTGAGTGGGGGCGCCAGCCGCACGATCTTGTCTCATATCTCTTCTAACTTTAAGCAATATTCTCGAGTATGACCTTTCCTAAGACAGTAGTTACATTTGACATTCTTCTTCTCAGTATTAGACTTCTGTCTAACTACAGAGACAGATTCAGGAACAGGTTTCCGGGAATGAGAAGTAACATAGCAGTTTTAGGCGGGCACTGATCAGCAGATTTGTTTTGCCAATTCCTAGACATTTTTTAGTTACCCTTTTCGCCGTTTTAGCACGTACAATTGTGTGAGAAATTTCAAGTTGTCAGCTAATGCGGCAGTCTTGAATATCTGTGGATGTCGATCAGATATTCTTGTAAATCAGCAGACATACAGTTGTTGAATTTCTAAGATCATGAAGAGAGTGTCATAAGTCTGGCAAGGGAGGCTCGACACCACCTCTCAAATGCAAGCTTTTTTCAGGGCAACTCCACAAAGTTTGACCCTGTGTCGTTGTAACGTACGAAATGCATTGGTAACTTACAGGCAAATTATATGTCTCAAGAATGGTTTCTTTGACTGTGTCAATAATGTTTTGGGTAAAGAGCAGGTTTGTGCTCGCCAGTCAAAGCTTTTAAAATGTACCAAGTTTACGTGGCCAATTCATACGGCTTGATTCTCAAACATCAAAAAGGTCCAGGTCTGTCTAAAAAAACTTAGGGACCATCGATGCAGCTTTCTGCACGTTAAATGTATCCTCTATAGTCTTACAGGCATGTTAATACTTTGTTGTCTCTGGAAACGAACAGTTTCTCTATGGAACTCTTCCTCGTTCAATTTCCTCTTGCCTCAATTTGTGCAGTTTGAAAATATTAGGGTTCCATCCTGTTGAATTGATCTTTGAGATATAGGATCAAATGCCAAGGGAGAAGGTAAATGAACAGGTTTATCGGATGGATCCGGTCGGGACCTAGTCCAGCCATGCCCATAGAGCCTAGATCTGGTCTATATAAGAGAGACAGGTGTAGATAAACAGTACTAGTATGAGGCTGGTCATACTTCTAGCACACTCTGAACTAATGTCTGAGGCAGACAGGAGGGAGGGAGAAAACTGAGCAGTAACACTAGGCTCAGAAACCCTGCTTGAGTTGCTCTCTTTCTACGTCATCACTTAACATATTTCCTAATTGTGACAATTTTTGACTTGATTCGAATCAGAACTCTCTGTATTATCAGGAAACAACAGATCTTTAATTAATGCTCTGACTGTTACTGCGGTGTAACTACGGTTGTACGTCACACCCAGATGCTTGGCTACCTGCCAACAAGTCTGAAGTTTAAAGTACGTAACTTAGACAAAGTCAGAGATCAATTAACTTTTTCACCTTATCATACATCACGAACATAAGTACAATATGAGAGAGTGATTATGGGAAGCTAGAATCCTAATGTAAGAATTTACTTTAATTTACACAAGAGTTGGTTGTCTTAGGTAGAGCTCATTAACAGTATTTCCATCTCCTTGGATCAAGAACTGGCAAGTACATACATCCCCATGTTGTACAAGACCAAACTCCAGTCTTCAGATAAGGAAATTACTCAAAGTGTTTGACCATAGAGTTACTAGTATGGCAAACTGACAATTTCCAACACCTTGGATCAAGAAATCCCGGCAGGCCCCATTTGTTAAAATGACACAAATCATTAACAATAGATATCTCCAGTAACACTAGAAAGGAAAGCCCTCTAGCATCCAGCCTGTTACTGGGTTTTGAACAAAGTCGTATCCTGGTTCAGTTATCCGACATAGAATAGATAAAGGGATTACAACTGATAGGGTACTAACCAAAGTAAATGATTTAAAAGATTTTTAAAGTGAGAAAATCTAGGGAGCAAAGTAAATCAAATATAAAAGATATTAATTAATATATCAAATAGGATACTTAGGAGGATAGCTCCCACTGCTCTCATATACAAAAGTCTGGGAGGGCCAAAATATAAATGACTCAGAAGTACCATCAGGTACATATCAGTAATAACAATAAATATATATATAATAATAAATGTGTGTACGAGTGTGCTCCCGGTAACTATGACTGACTCAACCAGTTAGACAGAACAACTTCTCAAAGTAGCTGTAAAACAAATTGACAACCAGAACAGCTTGATTGTCTAGTTGACCACTTCGCAGAACAGCACATAACAGGCAACAGCAAACAGCATCAGGAACAAGGAGATAGAAAATCGACCCTAACTGGGGACCATGTAGATCCTCCAAAACAGTCATAAACTCCTTCTACGAAACAGGTTCAGCATAAAAATCCCAAATGTGGCGGGCACAGATGCCTTGTCGAATTAGGTCCAGAGCTAGAGCTTGAGACCTGAGTTTGGTCAAGGGACACAACCCAGAACAAAGTCGAATAATCACTGTCTAGTCTATTCTCGTGAACAGAGTTACACAGAGTCCTGGAGAAGATGATTCCCACAAAAATACATACTCTACCCAACAGAGTTTAATGTCGAGAACAAAAGAGTGAGGGAGTTGACCCGACGAGGGGCAGGCCAGAGAGAGAGATCAAAGAGGAACAACCACCCAGCCAGGTGTGCCAGAGACTGACTCCCTCCCCCAACAAGACGCCGGCCGCGTAACAGTCGTTTGCCCACCAAGGCAGTTACACACACTCGAGCACAACATAAAATATTACATCCTACCTAATATATATAGCTGTTAAATAAAGTCAAAAAATATAAAGCCAAATATTAACGATTTAGCATAATCGAGAATATTCGCAATATAAAACTATAGAAAATTGAAATATACATTATATACATTGAGGCCCAGTTCAAGGGGCGCAAAAAACATATTCTTGGTTCAGTAAGATTGTTTGTATTGTAAACAGTGTTTCAAACAATTGTGACAGATTTATCAATGAAGTGTTTTATTTTAGATCATTAGCTACTTTATAAATTTGAAGATTTCTTCATCTATAATGATAATACAGAAAGTGTAACTATCAGACGTGAAGAATAATAGTGACATAGGAAAGTTATTTGTTGGTTTTCTGTAAATTTTAAATATTAAATTATGGTTCCCCTTAATAATTAAAACATCTAGAAAAGGCAGGGAGTTATTTTTTTTTAGCTCAACAGTAAAATTTATGGAATGAGTCAGATTATTTAATTTAACAAGGAAATGATTTATATCTATATTCTTAGGCGCAGACATAGAATATCATCAATATATCTGTATATTTAGCTCCTTTGGGAAGGTTTTGTCAATCTTGCTTCAAAATATTCCAGTACAAATACATGGAAGTTGAGAGGTTTTCCCCATTGCCATACCAGACTTCTGGGAATAAAATTTCAATAAACACAGTGAGTACTGTCCATGGTAAATTATATCCAACCCTTCAGATGGGGCATATTAAGAGGCATAAGAGATGGGCTCAACAGTGACAGTACCTGGGTTCAAAGACAGTGCCGGGGTCAACAGTGTAGTGCCAACAGTGAAGTGCCTGGGGTCAACAGTGATAGTGCCAACAGTGACGTGCCTGGCTGTCTAACAGCATCGCCCGTCCAGCATAAATGTTTGATCAGTACTGGTGAGGTGGCACCGAGGGGTAGCACAGAGGGGTGGCACCTGGGTTGGAATGGGGTGGCACCGAGGTAGTCCACTCACCACAACAACATCAATACGACTCACTGTTACTCACCAGTACTGGAAGCACCAATAACCCACACCTCAACCCCTTCACCTCCCCAACACTTGATTACTGGGGTGAGATCCCCACCTCCACATGTTTCCCCCTCCCCTCCCTTCAACCATCACCCCCAAATTATCAATACTGTCGAAGACATTCACCAATATTATTATTAGGCTTGGGGGAAGGTCAGAGGCCGAGACCCGATCACCAATTTGTACTCACTTATTTGTACTGCCTATTTGTGGGTGCAGGTGTTGAGTCTTGGCCCAGGCCCGGAACTCCCCAAACCTGTTCTTAGAGCTGTAATCCTGCTCCCTAGGTCATTTCATTTTCCTTACCTGGCTAAGGCTAAGAATGCTTCCTCACCACTCTGACTTAGTGTATTTTAAGGAGAGGTTGTGACCTTGTGTACCTGTGTTCCCGCCTTCTCAAACATCCTTGTCCTCCTAATTTCCTCTCATTTTCATGTCATGACATGTCATCCTGGCCTCCTTTTTCCTCTAGCGTCGTCTGGTTTAGCCTTTATCTTACCTACTAGTTTATACATCTAAGTCCTGGGACTAGTTTATACACCCACTGGGACTAGTTTATACATCTAAGTCCTGGGACTAGTTTATACACCTCAGTCCTGGGACTAGTTTATACACCTCAGTCCTGGGACTAGTTTATACACCTCAGTCCTGGGACTAGTTTATACTACTAGTTTGGTTGTAAAACTTGGCACTTTTCCAGGTTTAATGTTTTACCAGATTGGGTTCACACTGGCGCTACACACCTAAGATGAGCCTGGCAGTGTCTATAATGTCGTAATGATTCCTTGCTGATGTTCCTGAAAGCCATCCTTAAATTTGTCAGTTCCAGTTTGTGCAGTGATCATTATCTTGGTGTGTACCTCAGGTGATATGCTCGGTAATGCTCACCCCAATTTTTCCTTTCTTCAGGGTGGGGGTTTCAGCCCCTTTTCTCCAGAACCTATACCTATTTCCGGTCTTTTACCCCCCCCCGATTTTCATAACTTTACTGACCGGGGTTAAATTTCTTAATAGCCACTTGTCGGATCAATCCGGCAGCTTGTCCAGATCCATTTGTAGTCTTTCCTGGCGCTCCAGCGCTCTATGACCCTTGTGGGTTTACCTTAGTCATAATTATAATAATCCGGTCTGCTCCTCTTCGGATTCAAAGTTTTAGCCCTGCGCTTGAACCTCTATTTTTTTTGCCATTTTTTACATACAAAGGCAGTACTGGCAAATACTGATCCTTGTGGAACCCCACTGTCACAGTCGCCCATCCGACACCTCCTGGACAAAAATTGTTTTCTTCCTTGTTTTCTTTCTTCTTGATCCAGTTATTCCTGCCAGTTCCTTCATAAGAACATAAAGGAATACTGCAGCAGGCCTATTGACCCATGCTAGGACCAATACACCCACCATGATTTCACCATTTTTAAATACACACGTCTTAGCATCTATGACGGTAGGGGTTTGTTCCACCATCCACAACCTTTAAAAAGTACTTTCCATATCCTTCGAACCTGAACTTTCAACTTAAAACCCGCGGGGTCCGCTTTGGCTGGATATTTTAAATTTAATTCCCTTTTTTTTGTTTTCCATTTATATAACAACCCCTCCCCTTGTTTTCTAGGAGGCAGATAGGCCCGTCCTTCAAGGAAGATTTCGATACATGGGATCAACTTTGTAGTTTTCCATTGCATTTATATCCATTCTGTGACACGGTGACCAGAATCAGCATTTATGTCTATTTGAATACGGTGACCAGAACGGCAGCATTTATGTCTATTATGCAATACGGTGACCAGAACTGTGCAGCATTTATGTCATTATAATGGTGACCAGAACAAAAATCAAATGGACCAATAACGGTATAAAATTGAAAACTGGGATAAAATTTATTATTTTGATAAAGCCAATAATTTATTGAGTTTACTGTGAACATCACGCATTGTTTCAAAGCGAAAGCACCACAACTCCTAAATCTTTCTAACATTCAGAGTGATGAAGATCTACATTATTTATGTTAGGAAGGACACAAGTGCAACTAATGGACATTTTATTGTGGTAACTTCATATTGTCGCTAATTTACCAACATTATTACATTACATTATTTTTTTATCATTATTATTTCTGTTCCCAACATTTTGCATTTGTCTATATTGAATAAATTTCCTTCCGACATGCTTCAGTCTATTCAGATCTTCCCAGTTCAGTGTCCTCGTCAGAATTAATTGACTGCTCTTTTGGGTCTTCGCAAACTTGCAAGTTTGCCGATGACACCAAAATAGGCCGTCCAATTCATTCAAATGAGGCATTAGAGCACCCAGGAAGATTTGAAAGATGATGCAGTGGTCGGAGATGGCAGATGCGAATATAGACAAATGCAAAGTTCTAAATTGCAGGACAATAACCATGCCACATATAAACTAAATAATGTAGATCTTAATACTACTACTTTTTGGAAAAGGATTTAGAGTTCGTTAGCAGTAATCTAAAACCAAGACAGGGCATTGTTCGCAATAAAGCGAAAGAATCCTTGGCTTCTATCAAGAAGATAAATAATAGGAGTCCTCAGGGTTCTTCAACTCTTATATCCTTGGTTAGGCCCATCTAGATTATGCTGCACAGTTTGGTCACCGTATTACAGAATGGATATAAATGTCGGGAAAAAACGACAAAGGAGGATGACAAAGTTATCCCATGTATCAGAAATCTTCCTATGAGGGTAGACTGAGGGCCCAATCTGCACTTCTAGAAAGGCGAAATTAGGGGGATATGATTGAGGTGCATAAATGGAAAACAGGAAAAATAAAGGGATGTAAATAGGTGCTAAAAATATCTAGTATTGAAGGACCCAGCAATGGTTTAAGTTGATAAATTCAGATTCAGGAAGGATATAAAAGCACTGGTTTGGTTAGAGGGATGAGTGGAACAAACTCCGAGTACAGTTATAGAGGCAAAATTGTGTAGTTTTAAAATAGGCTAGATAAATATATGAGTGGGTGGGGTGGGTGGTTGGTCCACTAGTTTGTGCTACTAGGTCAGATGCCGTGCCCTTCCTTGGATTGTAAGACCTGGATTGTCGGGGAATTGGCTTAACCGAGGGAGACTTGACCTGCCCCGCATGGGCCAGAGGCCTGCGCAGTGTTCCTTCCATGTTCTTATGAGACGCTGGTCCATATGCCTTGTGGTATATAGCCACTCAATTCTTCGCCCTACTACCACGTTTTTTGACGTCACAGTTGTCCTTCCGATGTCTGTTAGCAACTTCAGCTCAGATTTTTCATGCTATTATGTTCTAAACGTCGTTCAGCCTATCCTTTAACCAAATATTTATTTCTGGCTCTTCTCACTTTCCTGTTCACTGACGTTTTGTTTCTATTTATGCTTTTTTTTCCCCTTTTAGTTTGTTGCTTCACCTTTGATGATGTTTGCTTCACCTTTTGAGATGTTGCTTCACCTTTGGATGATGCCTTGCTGCACCTTGGATGATGTTTTTTTCTGACCTTTGGATGATGCCTTGCTGCACCTTGGATGATGCTTTGCGCACCTTTGATGATGCCTGCTGCACATTTGGATGATGCCTTGCCAATTTGGATAATGCCTTGCTGCACATTTGGATAATGCCTTGCTGCACCTTTGATGATGCCTTGTTTTACCTTTATGATGCCTTGCCACCTTTTGGATGATGCCTTGTTCACCTTTGGATGATGCCTTGCTGCACCTTTGGATGATGCCTTGCTATTTTGATGATGCCTTGTAATTTGGATGATTTGCTCACCTTGGATGATGCCCTGTCCCTTTGGATAATGCCTTGCTGACATTTGGATGATGCCTTGCTGCACCTTTGGATAATGCCTTGCTGCACATTTGGATAATGCCTTTGCACCTTTGGATGATGCCTTGTTACATTTGGATGATGCCTTGCTGCACATTTGGATGATGCCTTGCCGACCTTGATTGCCCACACATTTGGATAATGCCTTGCTGCACCTTTGATGATGCCTTGCTGCACCTTTGGATGCCTTGCTGCCCTTTGGATAATGCCTTGCTGCACCTTTGGATAATGCCTTTCGACATTTGGATAATGCCTTTGCTGCACCTTTGGATGATGCCTTGCTGCACCTTTGGGTGATGCCTTGCTTTACATTTGGATGATGCCTTGTGCACATTTGATACCTTGCTGCACATTTGAGATGCCCCTTTGCACCTTTGATAATGCCTTGCTGCACATTTGGGTAATGCCTTGCTGCACCTTTGGATTATGCCTTGCGCACCTTTGATGATGCCTTTTACATTTGGATGATGCCTTGCTGCACCTTTGGATGATGCCTTGCCATTTGGATAATGCCTTGCTGACATTTGGATGATGCCTTGCTTCACCTTGATGATGCCTTGCTGACCTTTTGGGTGATGCCTTTTCTGCACATTTGGATAATGCCTTGCGCACTTTGGATAATGCCTTGCTGCACCTTTGGATGATGCCTTGTGCACTTGGATGATGCCTTGCTGCCCTTTTGGGTGATGCCTGCTGCACCTTTGGATGATGCCTTTCGCACCTTTGGATAATGCCTTGCTGCACCTTTGGATGATGCCTTGTTACATTTGATGATGCCTTGGCACATTTGGATGATGCCTTGCTGCACCTTTGATGATGCCTTGCTTCACCTTTGGGTGATGTCTTGCTGCACCTTTGGATGATGCCTTTTCTGCACCTTTTTGGATGATGCCTTGCTGCACCTTTTGGATGATGCCTTGCTGCACCTTTGGATGATGCCTTGCTGCACCTTTATGTGACTTGCTGCACCTTTGGATGGTGCCTTGCTTCACATTTGGGTGATGCCTTGCTGCCCTTGATGATGCCTTGCTGACCTTTGGGTGATGCCTTGCTCACTTTGGGGAAAGTTTTCTGCATTTTTAGATGCCTTGCTGCCCTTTTTATGATGCCTTGCTGCCCTTTTTTGGGTGATGCCTGTGCACTTTGGGGAAAGCCTTGCTGCCCTTTGGGGTGTGCCTTGCTGCCCTTTTTTGGTCCTTTTTTCACATTT
>WNWK01036400.1:0-19188 GCA_009830355.1 Cherax destructor | reverse complement strand
CCTCTATGTGGATGACTTTGCTATATTGCAGGTGCTGACTGTCACCTCATTGCAGTTTCCTCCAGCATGCCATCAACCGGGTTTCTGATTGGGCCACCACTCACGGATTTAAATTTTCTAGTGGCAAAACTCATCAAGTTACTTTTACTAGACGTTCAGTGGTCTCTGACCATCCATTGTACCTATAGGGCTCACGTATCCCAGAACGTGATACAGTCAGGTTTCTCGGTCTCCTGTTTGACCACAGATTGTCCTGGAAACCTCACATTACCTCTCTGAAGGCAACTTGTCACACCAGGCTGAACCTTCTTAAAACCCTCGCACATCTTTCATGGGGGGCTGATCGTAGAACCCTCCTTCGCCTACATTCAGACCTAATTTTGTCAAACTCGATTATGGTGACCAGATATATTCTGCAGCCTCCTGCTACTCTTTCCATCCTTAATCCCATCCATCACCAGGGATTATGCTATGCCTTGTGCATTTCGTTCTTCCCGGTTGGAGCCTCTATGTAGAAGCGAACATTCCATCCTTATCCGATCGTCGTGATGCACATTGCATTCGCTATTTTGTTCGCTCTCATGACCTCCGCAATCCTTCCATGTATAGGATTGTTACAGATGTTAGTAGGCGCTCTTTATTTGTTCGTCGCCCCTACTTCGTCCTTTTCTCTTCATCTACATTCACTCCTGTCTTCCCTTCAGCTCCCACCTCTATATGTTCATGTGACATCTCCCTTTCCCCTACCCCCTTGGGAAGTTCCTACTGTCCGTGTCTGTTCTATTTCTCTACCTTGCGCGAAAGCCCAACTATCTATGGCGGCTTCTCGCTCTTTTTTTCTAGACCACTTCTGTTCTCATTCCCATGCCATCTCAGTATACACCAATGGTTCAAAGTCATCTGATGGCGTCGGATTCACAGCAGTGTTTGCGGACAGCATTGTACGAGGGCATCTATTACCCTTGGCTAGCATATTTACGGCTGAATTGTATGCCATCACTGTGGCACTTATCCGTATTGCATTTATGCCTGAGTCACCATTTGTGGTCGTTTCAGACTCCCTTAGTGCTTTACAGGCTATCCGTAAAATTGATACACCTCACCCCCTAGTTCTTCGTATCCACCTTTGGTTACGCTGTATCTTTAGCAAACATAAAGATATTGTTTTTTGTTGGGTCCCTGGTCATGTTGACGTACAGTGCAATGAACAGGCAGACACTGTTGTGCGGTCAGCAGTACATGACCTTCCAGTTTCATATAGAGGTGTTCCTTTCACAGACTATTTTGCGGTCATTGCTACCCACCTTCGCACCCGTTGGCAACAACGCTGGTCTGACTTGCTGAATAACAAACTTCATTCTATTAAACCGGTTATAGGTTTCTGGCCTTCTTCTTGTCACCAATGTCGAGGTTGGGAGACTACTCTCTCCGTCTTCGCATCGGCCACACTCGTCTTACTCACAGGTATCTCATGGAGAGGCTCCCTGCCCCTCTCTGTGAGCATTGACAGGATATGTCGAACAGACACTGGAACCTGACAATGCTCATAGAGAGGGGCAGGGAGCCTCTCCATGAGATACCCGTGAGTAAGACGAGTGTGGCCGATGCCTCCAACGACGTCTTCGCTCTGCGGCCCTTTCTTTACCTTCCCTTCTTGCAGATGGACCCTCCTTTAATCCTGACTCTCTCATTGACTTTTTGACAGAAACTGACTTACTACACAAACTCTGAAGATTATACCTCTAGCACCTCCCTCAGTCCCTTCTACCTCGATCTCTTGCTACCCTCCACCCCTGCACTAGCCACCGTCATGTTGCACTCCATACCCTACTAATCGTCCATCTCCCTCTTACAACCCACTCTCCCTGCATCCTACAATAACCTGCAGCGCTGTATGACCCCTGTGGTTTTGCACTTCTATATGATTATAATAATATAATGTGACCAGGCCTAATGGTGGATCAGGTCCTGATCAACCAGGCTGTTACTGTTGTCCTGCACACAAACTGACATACGAACCACAGACCGGCTGGTCAGGTACTGACTTAATGTGTCTGTCCAGCTCCCTCTTCAAGAGAGCCAGGGGTCTACTGGTAATCCCCCTTATGTATGCTGGGAGGCAGTTGAACAGTCTTGGGCCCCTGACACTTATTGTGTTGTCACTTTTCATGCTAGTGTCACCCCTGCTTTTCATTGTGGGGATGTTGCAACGTTTGACGAGTCTTTTGCTTTCATAGGGAGTGATTTTCGTGTGCAAATTTGGTACTAATTCTGCTAGGATTTTCCAAATGTTTATAATCATGTTTTTCTTCTACCTGCATTATAGGGAGTAAAGGTTGAGGAACTTCAAGCGTTTTCAATAAGTAAGGTGTTTTATCGCATTTATGTGTGCCATGAAGGTTCTCTGTACATTTTCTAGGTCAACAATTTCACCTGCCTTGTGCAGCAATATTCCAGCCTAGATAGAACAAGTGACTTGAAGAGTGTCATCATGGGCTTGGCATCCCTAGTTTTGAAGATTCTCATTATCCATCTTGTCATTTTTCTAGCAGATGCGATTGATATAATGTTGTGGTCCTTCAAAGTGAGATCCTCTGACATTATCATTCTCAGGTGTTTTACTTTAATTTTTCGCTCTATTGTATGGTTGGAATTTGTTTTATATAATTGAAATTTCTCATCACTGAACTTCATATTGTTTTCTGTGGACAGTTTAAAGATTTGGTTGATATCCGCCTGGAGGCTTGCAGTGTCTTCAATGGAGGACACTCATGCAAATTCGGGTGTCATCTGCAAAGGAAGACATGGTGCTGTGGCTTACATCCCTGTCTGTGTCAAATATGAGGATGAAGAACAGGATGGGAGCAAGTACTATGCCTCGTGGAAGAGAGCTCTCTTCCACTATGTTCGATTGGGGTAACTAGTGACATGGTCCTCAGACAAATAGAGAAATTAAAATGTAACAAATCCCAAGGCAAGAATTTTAAAGGAATGTAAAGAGGAACTTAGCAAACCTCTGGCAAATCTTTTCAATATATCACTGCAAACTGGCATACTGCCAGACAAGTGAAAAATGGCAAATGTAATACCTATTTACAAGGCGGGTGACAGGTCTTTAGCTTCGAACTATAGACCAATAAGCCTTACCTCCATAGTGGGTAAATTTATGGAATCAATAATTGCCGAGGCAATTCATAGCCATCTTGAAAGGCATAAATTGATTAATGAATCTCAACATGGTTTTACTAAGGGGCGTTCCTGTCTTACGAATTTACTAACTTTTTCACTAAGGTGTTTGAGGAGGTAGATCATGGTAATGAATATGATATTGTGTATATGGACTTCAGTATGGCTTTCGATAGAGTTCCACATCAGAGGCTATTGAGGAAACTTAAGGGCACACGGAATAGGTGGAGAAATTTTTTCCTGGGTAGTGGGCTGGCACTAGGAAGTTTCTTTGGACCCTTTGTTAATTATGTAGCAGTCACACTCAATCAACAAGTACCAAATACAATGAATTATATTGTAAAATGTTTAGATGAGCGCAGAGGGTAATGTTCACTCGAGGATAAACAAAGCCAGACTGACTCACAACACCTGTGCAGGCAGGCAGACAGGTCTGGTACACGGGCTGAAACACGGGGCACAGTGTGAATCTTGGGACATGAAACTCGAAGCGGCCGAAGCTAGAGGCGGCCAAAACTCGGGGTTCCACTATATAATGTTAGATCATTGAATAAACACTATGATGACCTTCTTGCATTACTGAAGTCTCTAAATGCTACTATAACTTTCATTATTCTTACTGAAACCTGGCTCAAACAAGATTTGACAGACATATTTACCATATCTGGTTACACAGCCATACATATCTGCAGGCCTGACCAACCAGGAGGCACTGCCATCTATTACTCTGATGAATTGGAATGTATGAAATCAACTTGCACAAGGGACGAAAATGGCGAATACATAATAGCTAAGTTCACATCAAAAAACCTTAAGAAACCTATGGCAGTTGAAGCAATCTACAGACTACCACACTCTAATACATATACTTTTAGTAGTAACCTTAGAAACATGATAACTGAGTCAGAGTTGAATAAACATCACCTGATACTTACAGAAGACTTCATCATAAACCTCATCCAAGCAACTGACCCTCCAGTAGCTGATTTCACAAACACTATGAACAACTGCTTGTTGCTACTCTCTATAACTAAGCCAACAAGAATCTCTGAGACAAGTGCCTCATTACTTGATCATATCTGGACCATCACTACAAGCAGGTATAATCACAGACAGCACTAAAGACCACTACCCCACCTTTCTCATAACCAACTTATGTAAATTGCCTCAAGAAATGAGAAAGATCTCATTTTGCCTACATCACGAGACATCGGTAAACAATTTAATATTAGCACTAGGTGACATTCATTGGCAGAGAGAGCTAGCTGACAGAAATAATATTGACAAAGATGTCAAAACATTTTACATAAAACCCTAAACCTCTATAACATGCATTGTCCAATCAGAACGAAGCATATCACAGAAAAGAGACTAAACAGCCCATGGCTAACAAATAGTATCTTCAAATCTATTGATAAAAAGCACCAACTTGGAAAACAGTTCAGATTAGGCCTGATTACTAGAGAACTGGCTCCTCTTTAAGGGGGGCTCCTTGCCGAGGTAAAGAGGCTATCAGTCTGAAGAATTGGACCTCGTGGTCTTCTTCCTCAGACTGAACCTAATTACCCCCCAATCCCCTCTCCCCTATCCCATCCTCCCTTTTTTCCTTTCCTCCTCATCCCTCCCTTATTCCCTTCCCATTTTTTCCCTATGAGCTTCTCTCCACAGGCATTCTGGTTCCTAGGTAGGGGGAAGGGTACCGTAGTCCATCCCATTCTGTTGAGGTTCTTGGTGGTGGTGTAGTTTGCCGTGGAATCTGGATCGCCTGTGGATGTCCCGATCCCTCTCTGGTCTTCCGGGGAGTGGCTTTGGGTACCTTTCGGGCGACGGGTGTATCTCTGGAGGCCACCTTTCGGATTCCGGGGGTGGTGGCTGAAGGAGGTATGCTTTGTTGTGGGTATCCGGCCGTCCTCTCTTTTGTCCGCCAAGGTGGCTTGGTGGATGTGAGGTTGTTATCCTGGCTTGCTGGTTTACTGGCATGAAGAGTAGGGTATGGCACGGGTTCCATGCCGCATGTGTACTACTTGCGGTGTTGAGGTCCTCTTGGGCGCGGAAGGGGGATTTACGCCCCTTTCATTCCTCCTAGGAGCTATTCCTCCATGTTCCCCCCTTTTTTTATTCTTTTTTTTCTTTTCTTCTTTCTTTTTTTATTAAAAACAAAAAGAAAGAAGTAACCTAACCATGGATGACCCAATCCGTGAACCTACTACCCTCGGGCCCCTTCCTGTTACCGCACCCAGTTCTGACCATACCTCGTTAATGGACCACTCTTTGGACACTTCCAATACCCCTGTACCTCTTGCTGGTGCCGGTTCGTCACCTTCTTCAGGTACCAGGGTTCCAACTGGCCGTTTTGATACGTCTGATCTCCGCTCTTCTCTGACCTTGCTTCTGGCTTCTCCCTCTATGGTGTAGCAATTTTCAGGTTGCTCGTCTGTCCCACATTGGAGCAACTCTGGTCCCACATCTAAACGACCAAGACCCTTACATGATGATACTGCATTACCTCATTCTCAATCAGCTCAGAAACGACCAGCACGTCACTCACTTCCCTTAAACTCTTTGTTTCACACTACACAATAGACTAAGTTTTTTACTCTGAGACTGACCTCTTCTACTACCTATATTTCTGATCATGGTATTGCTAAGGCCCACCTACGCCATGTGGGCAAAGATATCACCTTTCACACCCTCAAAAGTGGCACACGCATCTTTAAGGTCCAGAATGCTGACCAAGCTCATGATCTTTCTCGTCTTACGTCCATAGATGCTACTCCTGTCACTATTGAAAAACATCTTTCTCTAAACTCTTGTAGTGGCACTGTTATTCTACCCCATACCATTGTCCAACAGAATTTTCAAACCTGTGGTCATGACATTCTGGAGCAACTTGAGCTCCAGGACCTTCCTATACTCAAAGTTGACACTTTTGTCCTCCCTGCATGCCGGCTAAGGCGATATCCTTGCAATATTGCTCGCTTAACATTTGACTGTCGTGATCTTCCGCCCTTGGTCTACACTTCAGGTCACCGTTTACAAGTTCGAAAGGTGACCCCTACTCCGTAACAGGGAAGAAACTGCTGGCGTTTTGGTCATCCGGCGAAATATTGCAGGTCCATGGCCGAATGCCCAGTCTGTGGTGCCGATGACCATGCCAGTCCTCCTTGTAATCTACCTCCCTCTTGCCTTAACTGTCGTGAGGCACATCCATCTTACTCTCGCCGTTGTCAGATTTACCTAAATGAGCGGGAAATCCGTTGTCTGAAAGAGGCGGAAGGCTTCTCATATGCTATGGCCATCTCTCATCTATGCCTTCAAGGGATACTTCCCTGTATTTCCTATTCTTGCATTGCTAAACGTCCCCCCACTTCTGGGGTCCCAACTCCTGCGGCTTCCTCTGTGGTTACCCCATCCTCAGTCATCCCTGTCTCGAATTCTTTTGCTGTTCTTGGCTCCAAGGTCCCTACCTCGGCATCCCATACTGTCCTCACCCCTTCCTCTACTCACTTGCACAGTTCTGTTTCTACACGCCCTCGTCCAACACCTAATCCTCACCGCCCCTCCTCTTCTCATAAGTCCGGCAAAAAATCCCCATTGCTTGGTTCTTCACCTCCGACCAGTTCTGTAACATGTGTGGAGGTTCATCCTCCTCCTCGTTCAATACATTCTTCCCTTGTCCCCTCCCAAGTTTCTTCCTTGACTGCCCCCACCCCAAGTTTCTTCAACTCCTGTTCCCTCCCAAGCCCCTTCCACAGTTTCCACTTCCATCTCCTCGCCCTCTACTTTAGTACAGTCTAAACTCTCCCCGACTGTTGCTCACCCTCCTTCTTCTTCCATCTCTAATGTGGTCCCACATCCTGCATCTTTGTCTTCCGAAACGCTGGAAGCTATCGCAGAATATATTACAGAGACTGGAACGTTGATGGACACTGCTCCACCTCCGGTTCCTCCTCCTCTCTCTTCTCTGTCTACACCCCTCCTTCCTTCACAGCGTCCCACTCCTTCTCTGCTTACAAGTCTTCCGCTGCCTCCAAAAGTGGACTTTTCTAACCCTAGTCCATAGATACCTCTAACTTCAACTTTTATTTTTATCTTCATAAATCATGGCTTATTTGCATTGGAATATCCGAGGCCTCAGGGGTAACCAGGGTGAGCTTCAGGTGTTGCTCTCCCAGTTTTTCCCTGTTGGGGTCTGTTTGCAAGAACCCAAATTACAATCCGCTGTTATCCGTCCCTTTTCGGGCTATGATTTGTTATATTCATCAGAGCCTTTTTCCGATGGAACCTTTAACGAAAGTGCTCTTCTTATACACACTGGTATTCCATACAGTCACCTCTATGTTCATTCTTCTCTATATTACACTGCAGCCCGTATCCACTTCAATAAGTGGTATACACTCTGTTCTTTATATCTCTCCCCTTCTCGGGCATTGTCTATCCCAGATGTTGATTTTCTGTTTTTTTCCTTGCTGCCACCCCTTCTGTTACTTGGTGTTTTTAACTCACACAATTTTCTCTGGGGGGTTGCACTGTGACTACCGTGGCGTTCATTTGGAGGCATTTCTTGCTTCTCTCCCCCTCCATGTTTTAAATATAGGTATTCCCACCCATTTTGATCCTCAAACTCATTCTTTCTCTTGCATCAATCTCGCCATCTGCTCTTCCTCAACTGTAATTGACTTCACCTAGTCTGTCCTCCCAGACTTACATGACAGCAATCATTTTCCAATCATCCTCATGTCCCCTTCGTATTCTTCACCTCCTCGTAGCCCATGCTGGCAATTTGAACAGGCGAAATGGGACCTTTACGCACATCTTACTGCCTTTCATGAGGCTCCTTCCTCGTCCTCCGTTGATGAGGTTTTACATCTCTTCTCGTCCTCTGTCTTAACCATAGCTTCACATTCTATCCCCCAAGCGTTCTCAGAAGTGTGTACCTTGGTGGTCTCCTGCTTGTGCTCGGGCAGTATATTTGAAACGCGCTGCATGGGGCAGGTACCGGTATAATAAACCATAGAGAGACTCCTTGATGTTAAGCAGAGGAGAGCAATTGCTTGTCATGTCATAAGCGACTCTAAACGCACTTGCTGGCGGGATTACATTTCCATCGTCACTTCGGCTTCCTTGATGAGTGCAGTCTGGAAGAAATTGCAGAAATTGAGTGGTAAATTCTCCCCTAACCTGGCTCCTGTTCTTCAGGATGCTGGTGTGGATATCGTGGATATCGCACACCCTCTTGTCGTTGCCACTAGAATTGGTAATCATCTGGTCCGCATTTCTCAGGGGCTCCATCTTTGCCCCTCGTTCCTTTCTTCTAAGTCTGCCAGCGAGTTAAAGCCCTTAGATTTTTCTTCTCTCAGAGAAGAATCTTGCCTATCATCAGCAGCTGGGCCAGACAGCATACATATTCGTATGCTACAGCATTTAAATCAGTCAACTCTTGCTGTCCTCTTATGACTCTTTAATCTTATATGGTCGCAAGGAGTTCTTCCTCAGCTGTGGAAGTCTGCTATTGTTCTTTTTTTCGCAAACCAGGTACTACGGGACATGATACCTCCCACTACCATCCCATCGCTCTTACCAGTGCAGTTTGCAAGATGTTGGAACGTCTAGTTAATAGACGTTTGATGTGGTATTTACAGAGGCACAGTAGTCTCTCCACTAGTCAATATGGCTTTTGTAAGGGCTGTTCTGCCATTGACCCCTTACTGCACTTGGATACGTATATTCGTAATGCCTTTGCTAATATCCACTTGGTTATCGCCATCTTAACTCAAAGACATTTCCATGTCCGAGTTAGTAATGTGCTTTCCCCGGAGTTTGTCCAAGCTGAAGGTGTCCCCCAGGGATGTGTTCTGAGCACAGCACTCTTTCTTCTTGCTATAAATAATCTGGCATCTGTTCTCGATCCAATATTTGGTCATCACTTTATGTTGATGACTTTGCTATAGCTTGTGCGGGTGCTGACTGTCAACTCATTGCAGTTTCCCTCCAGCATGAAATCAACCAGATTTCCGATTGGGCCACCACTCACGGGTTTAAATTTTCTAGTGGCAAAACTCATCAAATTATGTTTACTAGACGTTCATTGGTCTCTGATCATCCATTGTACCTATACGGCTCACGTATCCCAGAACATGATACAGTCAGGATTCTCGGCCTCCTGTTTGACCATTGATTGTCCTGGAAACCTCACATTACCTCTCTGAAGAGAACTTGTCATAGCCGGCTGAACCTCCTTAAAACCCTCGCACATCTTTCATGGGGGGCTGATCGTAGAACTCTCCTTCGCCTGCAATCAGCCCTAATTTTATCGAAACTCGATTATGGTGACCAGATATATTCGGTGGCCTCCGCTGATACTCTTTTCAGCCTAAATCCCATCAATCAACAGGGATTGCGTTTATGCCTTTGTGCTTTTCGTTCTTCCCGGTTGAGAGCCTCTATGTAGAAGCGAACATTCCATCCTTGTCCGATCGTTGTGATGCACATTGCCTTCGCTATTATGTTCGCTCTCATGACCTCCGCATTCCTTCCATGTATAGGATTGTCACAGATGTTAGTAGACACTCTTTATTTGTTCATCGACCCTGTTTACTTCATCCCTTTTCTCTTCATCTATGTTCATGTGGCATCTCCCTTTCCCTTATCCCCTTGGGAAGTTCCTGCTGTCCGTGTCTGTTCTTTTCCTCTGCCTTGCGCGAAAGCCCAACTACCTATGGTGGCTTCTCGCTCTCTTTTTCTAGACCACTTCCGTTCTCATTCCCATGCCATCACAGTGTACACCGATGGTTCTAAGTCTTCAGACGGCGTCGGATTCACAGCAGTGTTTCCGGACAGCATCTTGTGAGGGCATCTATTACCCTCGGCTACCATATTTACGGCTGAATTTTATGCCATTCTTGTGGCACTTATCCGTATTGCATCTATGCATGTGTCACCATTTGTGGTCGTTTCAGACTCCCTTAGTGCTTTACAGGCTATCCGTAAAATTGATACACCTCACCCCCTAGTTCTTCGTATCCAACTTTGCTTACGCTGTATCTGTAGCAAGCACAAAGATATTGTTTTTTGTTGGGTTCCTGGTCATGTTGACGTACAGGTCAATGAACATGCAGACACTGCTGCGCGGGCAGCAGTACATGACCTTCCAATTTCATATAGAGGTGTTCCATTCACAGACTATTTTGCAGTCATTGCTACCCACCTTCACATCCATTGGCAACAACGCTGGTCTGACCTGCTAAATAACAAACTTCATTCTATTAAACCGAGTATAGGTTTCTGGCCTTCTTCTTGCCATCAATGTTGAGGTTGGGAGACTACATTCTCCCGTCTTCGCATCGGCCACACTCGTCTTACTCACGGGTATCTCATGGAGAGGCTCCCTGTCCTTCTCTGTGAGCATTGTCAGATTCCAGTGTCTGTTCGACATATTCTGTTGGACTGTTCACTTTATCAACGAGCACGCAGAATTTACCTCCAACTGCTTCTTCGCTCTGCGGCCCTTTCTTTACCTTCCCTTCTTGCTGATGGACCCTCCTGACTTTCTCGTTGACTTTTTGACAGAAACTGACTTACTACACAAACTCTGAAAATTATACCTCTAGCACCTTCCTCAGTCCCTTCTACCTCGACCTCTTTCTACCCTCTATCCCTGCACTATCCACTATCCTGCTGTACTCCATACCCTACTAATCATCCATCTCCCACTTACAATCCATTCTCTCTGCATCCTGTCTTGCCCTGTTGCGCTGTATAACCCTTGTGGTTTAGCACTTCTTTTGATTATAATAATAATTTTGATACAGTTGACCATGATCTGTTACACGTAAAATTATCACACTATGGTATAAGAGGACACTCCCTCAACTACCTAAAATCATACCTTAGCAACAGAAGCCAATATGTGTACACAAATGGGGCTAGCTTTTCCACGCAAACAATTACAGTTGGTGTCCCACAGGGAAGTGTTCTATGCCCACTCGCTGTATGACCCCTGTGGTTTAGCGTTTTTTTTTTAATATAATACTAATAATCTAGGCCCACTTCTCTTTCTTATTTACATAAACAACCTGCCAAATGCATCTCAACTGCTCAAACTCATACTATTTGCAGGTGACACTACATATGTCTTCTCTCACCCAAGCCCAGACATACTGGCCAACACTGTAAATGTTGAATTGCAGAAAATATCTACCTGGATGATGACTAATAAGCTTACTCTCAATATTGATAAAACCTATTTCATTCAGTTTGGAAACAGAGCTACAAATGTATCACATAACATAATGATAAACGGGTCCCTTGTCACAAAACTCGCAGAGGGAAAATTCTTAGGAATCCATTTTGACAGTGGCCTCAAATTTCAGACATACAACAAATTTCCAAGAAAGTCTCCAAGACCGTAGGAATATTATCCAAGATACGGTACTATGTTCCACAACCAGCTCTCCTTACCCTGTATCACTCACTCATTTACCCCTACCTCACCTATGGAATCTGAGAATGAGGCTCAACAACAATAACTCATCTCAGATCATTAATAACACAACAAAAGGCTGCAGTCAGAATGATAACAAATTCACCCTCCAGACAACATACTCCACCAATATTAAAAAATCTAAACTTACTCACCATACAAGACATCCACACTTTTTACTGTGCCTATTACATACATAGAACACTAAACTCAAATATTAACCCACCACTCAAACTTCTCCTTACCAACCTTAACAGGACACATGACCATAACACAAGGCACAGATCACTCTTCGATGTTCCCTGTGTCCATCTCACACTATGCAAAAACTCAATGCACATTAAAGCCCCAAAAATTTGGAATTCATTACCTGTGATTACCAAAGAAACCCTGCCTGTACTTCAATTTAAAACTCTGCTCAAAAACCACCTATTCACCCAAAACTAAATACACATTAATACAATTAATTGTTTTGATTTTTTTTATGATCTGATTTATTAAATTGCATTACTACAAATAATAAATTATTATGTTCAACTTATGTTCAAATTTCACTGCTTAAATACTTAATTATACTTATTTTGTAAATTGTCTACTATAATTTTTACCAATTAGTATATTGTTAATTAATTTTAAGAATGCCCACAATGCTCTGCATATTAGGGGCTTTTGGCATGTACTCCCCATTTATATCCAGAACTATGTACACCTTTGTATCATGTCGCAATAAAAATTATTATTATTATTATTATTATTATTATTATTATTACTACTGCTAGCAGTAACTGTTGGGTGTCTGAATAGGACGACTAAAAACCCTGTCAGCTTATGAATCTGGTCAGAGATTCACATATTTTTCAACGAATCTTTTTGGGTGTTAAGGGTACCTAGAGACTCTCTCAGCTTTTGAATCCAGTCATTGGTTCACTTATATTTTTGGACTATTTTGGTTTGAAACAGCAATTTTGCGGTGTATTTTCGTATGGTTTTTATGATTGTATTCTCATATTCTCGGTTTCTTGGTCTCATTTGATAGAATGGAAGATATATTACAGAAAAAGACATAATTCTGATTGGTTGAAGGACTGAAAATAGCTGAAAATTGAGCTCAAATTTGCAGAAATGTTCGATTTTTACCGATGTTCAAGAGTAAACAAAAAATGTCACACATCCAATACACTTCAACTGGTGGGTCTAATATACGTTCCCAAATGTGCTGATATTATTTATAGTTATTACAATATTACATAGCAGTAAATCTTCTATTTTTTTGTGAGTGAATAAAAAATCAAAATGGAATTCATGTGTAAAGCCTGGAAACATAACTAATGATCAAAAGAAATGTTATTTATTCTGGACCGTATTTTGAAATTGACGTACATTGAAATTTGTGTGAAATTGGCCAAATTACCAATTTCTAATCACTTTATTGGGTAGTTGAAATAGTTGATTGGGTGATTTCTTGGGCTCAAGCGATAAAATGGTACATACTAATGAAATACCTAAGAATTTAGTCTCCTGGAACAATGTAATAGGACTCAAAGTGGGCAAAATCGCCGATGCGTAAATATTGCTGACAGCAAAATTTGCGAAAGCTTAATTTTGTGAATTTTTGATCAAATTGCGTACTTATTTTTTATTACCTTCAGAAAAAGATTCTCTACCATTTCATAAGAAAAAATACCAACAATTTTTTTTTAAATTCTTGGACACTACAAATTGGGGGTCTTGACCCTCAAGGTGTTAAGAAGCTTCCTTTCCAAATGCTCCTCTTTAAGGGGCCTTTCCTGTAGCTCCTCTTTAAGGAGCCTTTCCTGTAGCTCCTCTTTAAGGAGCCTTTCCTGTAGCTCTTCTTTAAGGAGCCTTTCCTCTAGCTCCTCTTTAAGGAGCCTTTCCTGTAGCTCCTCTTTAAGGAGCCTTTCCTGTAGCTCCTCTTAAGGAGCTTTTCCTGAGCTCCTTAAGGAGCCTTTCCTGTAGCTCCTCTTTAAGGAGCCTTTCCTGTAGCTCCTCTTTAAGGAGCCTTTCCTGTAGCTCCTCTTTAAGGAGCCTTTCCTGTAGCTCCTATTTAAGGAGCCTTTCCTGTAGCTCCTCTTTAAGGAGCCTTTCCTGTAGCTCCTCTTTTAGAGTGTTTTTCTTGTAGCTCCTCTTTAGGAGCTTTCCTGTAGCTCCTCTTTAAGGAGTTTCCTGTAGCTCCTCTTTAAGGAGCCTTTCCTGTAGCTCCTCTTTAAGGAGCCTTTCTTGTAGCTCCTCTTTAAGGAGCCTTTCCTGTAGTTCTTCTTTAAGGAGCCTTTCCTGTAGCTCCTCTTTAAGGAGCCTTTCCTGTAGCTCCTCTTTAGGGAGCCTTTCCTGTAGCTCCTCTTTAACAAGCATTTTTTCCTGGCACTCCTTCAGAAGCTTCTTTTCCTGTAACTCCTCTTTAAGGACCTTTTCTTCTAACTTTTTAATGGGAAAACTTGATAAGTGGGACTGTAGGGAATGTGTTAGCTGCCTGTAAAGGGTATAAAATGAATCTTGAGAAGGAACATTAGAAACTATTGTAATAGAATCCCACTTTACAAGTTTAGCTCTAACACAGTGAAAGCCACGGAGGACTTGTAACGAGAGACAAGTAAACATTCAGGACATCATATTATGGAGATTTTTCAGTCCTGTGTCTTTGCTGACTCCAAATATTATTTGAAGTAAATAAGACCCCTGGACCAAGAATTGGATGCCTTGAAGGTCTTTGCTGTGACGAAATACGCCTAATTTGTTTTTTTATTTTTTTATTTACAGGTTGTTTGTTATGATGGGAGATACACGCTTATTCCATGTAGCTAGTTTACCAGCTTTGTCTGCAGCCTTGTTTCCTTGGATACTAACATACCTTGGTATCCACTTCAGTTTTGTTTTTCTTCATGGTGTAGTTAGAGTCTGTGAGGTGCTTATGATAGAGGTAATTAATTATACAATGTTATGAGGTCGAGTATGTGCTGGTGAATAGAGAGTAGCAAAGGAATCAGTGCGAAGAATGTATTGCCGATGCAGTTGTAAAGCATGAGTTACTGCTCACTGGATTACCACTAACTCTGCTTGCATCAGTCAACAGAGGCTAGAGTCTCAATTCATTGTTGTGTTAATTGTGATGGACTCCAGCTATTGTAAGTTTATTTTCTATCCCGACTGAATCATCAGTAGTCTGCACTGTATCTTCTGACATCAGGTGTATTGACACAATTCTTCCTACACTTGAAAATTACATTGATTAGCCAATATCTTCCATGGACACTTTACTGTTTCCCAGTCTGTAATTTTCCATTACATTTTAGCATTGCTCTCTGTTTCTCACATTTACTTTTTTTCATGTCAGAAATAGAGATACAATTATTATAACCTGACATGTCTTATATCCTAGTCCATAAAATAATTATATTTGCATCTTTATTTATATAAAATAATTTCAATATTTAAATTTTTGGTAATTCGTAATGACTTGAGCTTCAGATATTTTGGGTGATGCTTGTTTAGTGAAAAAAAAAAAATGGGTTAGGAATAGGGAAAATACATATTTTAGATTAATATTACACAGTACAAGTTCAGTTATTTGCATAAAAGACAATGTAGGTAACAAGGCTGTATATAAATTTATTGAGCTGATATTCTTTATAATGAACTGCTGCATTCTTATTAATAACAATGTAATGTCATAATAGCTGGTGAATAATCTGGCGATGAAGCTGACTCTTCACTTGCAAGACGAGACCGGTGTCTTGAAGGGCGCCACTATCAAGCATGCCGGCAGCGCTTACGAGAACCTCGCCACTGATGAAGAAGCTGACTTTGACTTGATCTTAGAGCTCGGGCAGCCCTTCGTTAGTGAAAACTTTAGGGTATGTTGTATTAACTATGGTAGTGAGCATACTTTTACATGCACTTTCATGTTATTGCATAAACGAGTCACATATGTCATGTTTCAGATGCCAATTGAATTTACATAATTATGTTGGAGACTTGCAACATACGGTAAGAACTCAGAGCACTACACCACCATGAAGGAGAGGCCTCAGGGTTCTTGAAATCCTAGAAAAAGTGTCAATAGGGACATTCAGTGATTTGAATCTGATGATTTGACTCAGTGATAGAATGTATTTTTCACAGAACAGCAATCCCCGGGTGAAGGGAGAGGCAAGGGTAAATCTCCTGACACCTGCTGTGCATAGGCTATTTTCCCTTTGGAGTTAATAATTAGAAGAAAGTCTTCTCTTCTTCTTGGCAAGACTGGCAATTATGATTTAAATTTCACTTTACCCTGACCATGTAGTAACATGGAACATATAGAACGTTAAGTGTAATTATTATTTATTACACACATAGGATTACTATAAATGATAAATGGAAATGAATGCAACATGGTATCAAAAAGAATCTCTGACAAAAAATAAAAAGGCTCAATAGTAGAATGAAACTTATGATGATGTTTTGGTCCGTCTTGGACCATTAACTGATCACATAGTAGCACGAAGGTAAGGGAGCTAGTATATATTTGAGAGGAGGTAATAGCAAAATGGTAGAAGCAGTGGTAGTAGTAGTAGTTGTAAGTAGTGAAATAGTGGCAGAGGTGGCAATAAGAAGTGAATAATGGTAGTGACATAAGAGTCAGAGAGTGGAGTGTTAGCAAAGCTATATTAGTAGCGGAGGAAGTCTAAGGACAAGAGAGAGGAAAAACAACTACAAGAGAGCTAATGGCCCACAAGGGTGGGATCAAAAACACATATTGGAAAAACTTGTGGGGAAAAAATTGGTATTTTCTGAAAGTTGTAATTGATAAATTTTCCCAATATGAATAGATATGATTAATGTGCTGTTAGTGGTTCCACGTTTATGTGGACATGAGATTAGAACCATCCAACCACCGCGTGGGTACGCGGAAGGGGGGGTTTGAGGGGAGGCGGCGGCCAAGGCAGAGGGCAGGTAGTCTCGTGTGGAGAAGCCTAGACTCAAGATATCAGGGGAATGCCTTCGGGTATTGGGCGATGGCGTCAGCCAGACCGGACTTAATGGCTTCACTTCATAACATGGAGTGATATCAAAGTGTGCGACGTGTAATTTGTGGGACATTCGGTCCGGAAAGTCCGATATTCGGGCGACAATTTGGTGAAATAATGTGTGGCCCCGGCCTAATGGGGTATCGAGATTTAGGCCTAATTTGGGCTCTAGTGATGCGATGACACGACAAGATACGGTCGTAAACCCTGATTCTGGGTGGTTTTCATAATAGAAGAGACTGGAATATACTTAATGAATACGGTGAGACGTTGAGTCTAGTGAAGCAGATTTATAAATAGTGGAAGTGAAGGTACCGTATGGCGGCACGGACAGGGACGCCATCCCAGGACCGCCATGTTGGATAGGGAAAGGGGATGATCAACTTCATCTTCCTCATCGACTCTGAATTTCGGTATAGAGACAGTGAATGTGTATAAACTGGTAGGGGCGTTAAGCTATAGTGTATATAGTGATTAAATTCATACGGATAAACTGTAATAAAGGAAGTAGCGAGAGGAAAATGAATCGCTACTCCCGATCAACCACATGTTAAATAAACGCCCTGTCCCGTGGGCGTAAGAGAGATCAAGGAAATTAATCTTCTTTGACTCAGTGGGACAACCCATACTATCATCTTGACGGAAGAACTATATCTACCGGGGCAAGATCACGAGATCTATCAAAGCACATCAACAAGAATGCGACTTCCCCACCGTAAGTATGTATATTGTCTTAGTTACCATCTGGCCAGTAGGTATGTTGAGATAATGTGTGTGCGGTGGGAATGATAAGGATCTCCAGTGAACACCCAGGAAGCAGATAAAGGGTGAGTAGATGTAATTAATTGTGCTCTCTCCTCCTCCTCAATCATTCTTCTATCCTATATCTAAAACCATACAGTCCACTTAAAATTAATCATACCATAATTATTATTATTATCTATTCAGATTTATTTACACTGGTCTAGAGTGTAAGTGTGTTCAGAGGGTGTGAAATTATCGAAGGGAGTCTTTTCCCAGTGACCAGGGTGACTCAAGTTTTCTCACATACCTCAAGGGAGTGACTGCGGTAAAATTATACTAGTCGGTCATCTCCAGGGAGATTGTTTTTGCAAGTGGCGGTAACCCAGATAAACAATCTCTCTTAATTCCCACAGCGCCCGTTAGGGCCGTCCTGAACTGGATGTGATTAGTGATAAAGATAAGATAAGATAAGATTTCTTCAGGTTTTTAACCCGGAGGTTACCACCCAGGATAACCCAAGAAAATCAATGCGTCATCGAGGACTGTCTGTCTTATTTCCATTGGGGTCCTTAATCTTGTCCCCCAGGATGCGACCCACACCAGTCGACTAACAACCCAGGTACCTATTTGCTGCTAGGTGAACATGACAACAGGTGTAAGGAAACACGTGAAATGTTTCCACCCGCCAGGAATCGAACCCGGGCCCTCCGTGTGTGAAGCGAGCTCTAGCCACCAGAATTAATTATTTAATAAATAAGTGACTGATTGTAGAAAGTGAGTATAGAGTACACAGAGTTAATTAATTGTGTGGTGGACAGTAATTAGTCAATTAATTGCTAGCACAAGCGTGGCTACGATTGTGCAAGAGTAGGTGAGATCACCTTTGTAAAGTTTATTTAATTTGTGCCATCAGTGGCTATCAATTCTATAACCATGACTGATACTAATCGACCTGCTGGGAGTGGCAAAACCATGAATTATTAAAGCCAAGAAAGCGTCATTACAAGCTCGCAAGGGCATGTGACAAAGGCGCACAATACGTGTTTGGATTTAGTGAACGAGACGTCGGCAAGTGCTATTGACTTAAACAGAATTTAGAGTTACTAGAACGTAGGTAAGATTCGTACGAGCAGTGGTTCAAAGTTTATGAAAGTGAGTTGCTGGAGGATTGTGCAAGCGATGAGAGTGAGAAGCACTGTTACAACAATTGTGACTTGGAAGAAGTCATTTTTCTTGCAAAGTTAAGGTACTGGATAGGTTAAAAGGATGAGTGACGTGGTGGGCCAGCCTCACGCAATCAGATCGAATAAGTTCAGGTAAGATCCCCATGGGATGAAGGGGGGGGAAGACAGTACAGACGAAGAATAGCGCTGGAGAGGTCTTCTTAGTCGTAGAAATAGAGCCGGGGCTTAACCCAGCAGCTAAGGCGATCGTGGGGCAGACTTGAGACAGGAATGCAGGCTCTCCTGTTGGTGAGACTTCTGTGGGGTGAGCGGGAGGGCGGGACAGCCCGAGGGAGAGGAGTGTAGAAGTTGGCCAGGGCTTAACCCGCAGCTAAGGCGAAAGTGGGTCCCGAGGGCGAAGAGCTCAAAGGGACCTGAGTGATTTGTGATAGTGGGGTCGTCGTCTGCATTCTTGATGTAGTTGAATGTTGATGTGGGAATCAATTTTATATCGTTGTTTGTAGTTAATATGGGGTCTTTTCTATTTGTTCTAAGATTTCGATGAGTTCAGAAACAGATGCGTAGGGGT
>WNWK01036399.1:0-19189 GCA_009830355.1 Cherax destructor | reverse complement strand
GCAGAGTTCAAAGTCCTGAAGTCACTCCCTCCGGAGCAGCCATAGAGAGTACATTGTTATTGTTACTCTATCTTTGATTAACCTACAACCACTACAGGGTGATAGTATTTCCACGGCGATAATTTGTGAAAAGGCAAGACAGTTGCACACAGATCTTGTCAAGACAATGCCTGCAACCAGTGCGGAGGCGAGTGATTTTAAAGCCAGCAAATGCAGCAATGCCTAAGCGTAAGAAATAAAGCAAATAGATTACTGGATTTATATCAAGAAGTGTAAGGAACAGAAGTCCAGCGGTTATATTACAGCTTTATACATCATTAGTAAGGCCTCACCTAGATTACGCAGCTCAGTTCTGGTCTCCATTTTTCAGAATGGATATAAATTTGTTAGAAAACATTCAGCGACGAATGACAAAGTTAATTCATAGCATTAGAAATCTTCCGTATGAAGAAAGATTGAAGACCCTAAAATTACATTCACTTGTAAGACAAAGAATGAGGGAGACATTATCGAGGTATATAAGTGGAAGATGGGTATTAATAAGAGGATATAAATAAGGTCTGGAGGATATCTCTCCAAGAGAGAACCCGAATAATAGATTCAAATTGGATAAGTTTAGATTTAGAAAGGATATATGAAAATATTGGTTTGGAAATAGGGTAGTTGATGAGTGGAACAGTCTGCCTAGTAGGGTTATTGAAGCTAGGACCTTGGGTAGTTTTAAATTTAGGTGTGATAAATACATGAGTGAGAGGGTTGGATTTGAGTGGGACTCGCACTTGAGTTAATAGAATCATCAAAGCTTATTTCTTGGGTAGAATTAAAAATTAGGTTGGGCACTTATTCTGTTAGTGGGATGGATTGTGAAGGACCTGCCTAGTATGGGCCAACAGGCCTGCTGCAGTGTTCCTCCTTTCTTATGTTCTTATGTTCAAGCCTTACTTATAAGGCCTATGCAATGGACGATATTGAAGTGATCTTTCCAGAACTCTCTTAGAGTCAACTGAGTGTCCGAGGTCACTTCAAAGCACTTTTCAAACAATGCTTTTGTGTCGAGTTTTTTGAAGTTGGAAATGACCTGCTGGTCCATGAGCTGGATGAGAGGAGTGGTGTTAGGAGGCAAGAACTTCACTGTGATGAAACTTAACTCATCAGACAAATAGTCTTCCAAGTTGTGAGGATGAGCAGGAGCACTGTCCAGTACCAGGAGGCACTTGAGTCCCAATTTCTTTTCCAGGAGGTATTTCTTCACACTAGGGCTAAACACTCCAGTGAACCATTCCACGAAAAAATCCTTAGTGACCCATGCCTTGGTGTTAGCCTTCCAATGCACACACAAATTATTCCTATTAACATTGTGTTTCTTGAAGGCTCTGGGATTTTCTGCGTGATACACCAATAAAGGCTTCACTTTGAAATCACCACTGGCATTGGCACAAAGCCTAAAAGTTAGGCTATCTTTCATAGGCTTGTGTCCTGGCAGTGCCTTTTCCTCCTGAGTAATGAAGGTCCTGTTGAGCATTTTCTTCCAAAACAAGCCTGTTTTATCACAATTAAACACTTGCTGGGGTTCAAATTTTCAGTGTCTTCAAACCCCTGTAATTCCTGCACAAATTTTTCAGCTGCACATTTGTCTGAGCTGGCTGCCTCACCATGCCTCAAAACACTGTGTATGCCACTATGTTTCTTAACCCTTAAACGGTCTAAACGTATATTTACGTTACCTCGCGCAGTGCCCCGAATTTTTTGAAAAAAAAAAATATATTTTTTTTATAGAGAAATAAAGAGCACATTTTTTTAAGTGTTATAGGATAAAAAAAAAAAAGAATTTGGGTCAGTAGTTATCGAGATATGAGGCGGAGAAGTTGGCACTGGATGCTCACCTGACAGCAACAGGAGTCCTGCCACTTGCAGAATCATTGCCGATATACCTTTTTTTCACTTTTTTATTATTTTATATAATTTTTATGTTCTCATAATCACAATTTACAGTAGTTCTTGTGATTTCATAGCTAATCTTTGTTCAGACACTAATATTAGGTACTGAAATTGTACTCAAATAATAATAATAATGATAGTGCATAAAAATAATAATAATAATAATAATAATGATAGTGAATAATAATAATAATAATAATAATAATAGTGCATAATAATACTAATAATAATAATAATAAGTGCATAATAATAATAATAATAATAATAATAATAATAATAAAAGATTTGTGTCGCAGCCTTATCTCATCTGATCTCCACTAATGACTGGTGACATTTCAGAGAAGGGTGAGCCATAGTCTTATCTCTTCTTATCAGTCCAGTAATTACCATGATGACATTTGACAGCTTACATTGCTTCCCTTTATTTGTTATGCAAACCTGTCTGTCTGTTTCTGTTCTGTCTGTGTGTCTGTCTTTCTGTCTGCCTGTGTGTCGTCTCCTTTCTGTCTGTTTGTCTCAGAGAGTAGCTCAAGAACCAACTGGTATTACGCAGATCACAAGCACATTATAACACTTTGTCTTGATTTTTTTAGTTATCCTAGGTAATTTACACTATGTATAATTGTATTTACGTATGTGTTCCTGTGAGATAGAGACAGATAGAGACAGAGACAAATAGATACAGACAGACAGACAGAGATAGACAGCCAATCAGGTATCCAGCTGACCAGCCAGCTGCTAGCCAACCAGCTGTTTCCAGCCAGGTCCCCATGCAGGGAGGCAGCCAGCTGGCCTGCCAGCCTGCTGACATCACTTTCCACTTCAAAGGGGAGTGTTAATAGGATATGACATCAGTGAATCTATAGTGTATGCCGCAGTGTTTGCTCTAGCTGGCCCTCAAATTAACTGGTGCTCCCACAAGGTACTAAGTGGTCCCAGATTTTTTAATATGGCGCACACGAGTGTTAAGACCCATTCTATGCTGACAAGGCATCTCAGGCCAATTGTGCCAAATTTGGAGGCAGGAAAAATAAAACGTAAAATTACGTTTGGGGCAGTAGCAGTGCTAACATAAATATACGTGTGGACCGTTTAAGGTTAGGGAAATGAGCATTGTTTGATTTATAAAAAAATTAAAATCGAAAAATTATGGAAAAGAATATTTTCTTACCAAAAAATTGTGCATAATTCTGGCAACAAGTTGATGCAATCTGCTTATTTCTATCATATTTCTAAGTATTTTTTTTGTTCTTGGTGTCAGCAAAAAGACTTGTTGGCAATTAGTCAGTTTTTTTATTACCCCTAAAATTGCGATTTTTATGATTGTTTCACTTGAAATACATTGCATGGCAACTTCTGTGAGGAGTAGAGTGGGTGAGCGGTGCACTGGTCTCTCAGTGGCCTTGTAGCCTCCGATAAGCATAGTGGGATGTAGCACTCTGGAAGGTGGCGTGTGATTACCTAAGATTTGTACACTTGCATAATTATCAATATCTCAGGAATAAGTTATGTATTGACATTATAATCCCTCTCATGCAAAGAGTATTTATCAGAGCTTCATGATTCTTTCGTAGGTTATTGATGAATGATGGTTCCATTGAATTAGAGAGCGATTTTGCTATGTGTTTTACGGTTTCTTGTTAGTGATTTTTGTTTTCCGAAATTAAAAAAAAACACGTATTTCAACATTTTGTATAATGCAATCTATTGACAGAAAGCTCAAACTGCTCTCTATTTCCATAACCTAACTCTTCGTCTTTCATCTGATTTCAACTAGAACATTGTATGTCTTACTAATTTTGCAGGAGAGGGATTGCCATAACCCTATCAAATAGAGCTTTTTTTTCTATACAGATAACCCCGAGTTTCATAAGGCTCATATTTCGTAAAAATCGTGTTTCGTAAGCTTTTTTCGATTTCGTGTATCGTAAACTGGCTTGTGTTTCGTAACGTATTAGACCTGTCAGCCTGCTCCGCGCCTGCGCAGGACGCAGGATGCCCGCCAGTGAAGCGTTGTTTACCACTGAGAGAACATTACCCAGCGGCTCTTCCAAAGCATTTAGTGATTGTCACTGTGAAATAAGTCACAATGGATCCAAAGAAGCTTCCTAGTGGCACCCCAGTGGTAGCAGGCATGCAGGGAGTGTAGCATTCATGCAGGGAGTGTAGCAGGCATGCAGGGAGTGTAGCAGGCATGCAGGGAGTGTAGCATTCATGCAGGGATTGTAGCAGGAAGGCAGGGAATGTAGCATTCATGCAGGGAGTGTAGCATTCATGCACGGAGTGTAGCATTCATGCAGGAGTGTAGCATTCATGCAGGGAGTGTAGCATTCATGCAGGGAGTGTAGCATTCATGCAGGGAGTGTAGCAAGCATGCAGGGAGTGTAGCAGGCATGCAGGGAGTGTAGTAGCATGCAGGGAGTGTAGCAGGCATGCAGGGAGTGTAGCAGGCATGCAGGGAGTGTAGCATTCATGCAGGGAGTGTAGCAGGCATGCAGGGAGTTTAGCATTCATGCAGGGAGTGTAGCATTCATGCAGGAGTGTAGCATTCAGTAGCATTCATGCAGGGAGTGTAGCAGGCATGCAGGGAGTGTAGCATTCATGCAGGGAGTGTAGCAGGCATGCAGGGAGTGTAGCAGGCATGCAGGGAGTGTAGCATTCATGCAGGGAGTGTAGCATTCATGCAGGGAGTGTAGCAGGCATGCAGGGAGTGTAGCAGCATGCAGGGAGTGTAGCAGGCATGCAGGGAGTGTAGCATCATGCAGGGAGTGTAGCAGGCATGCAGGGAGTGTAGCAGGCATGCAGGGAGTGTAGCATTCATGCAGGGAGTGTAGCATGCATCGCAGGGAGTGTAGCAGGCATGCAGGGAGTGTAGCAGGCATGCAGGGAGTTGTAGCAGGTTCATGCAGGGAGTGTAGCAGGCATGCAGGAGTGTAGCAGTTGCATGCAGCAGGGAGTGTAGCAGGCATGCAGGGAGTGTAGCATGCATGCAGGGAGTGTAGCAGGGGTTCATGCAGGGAGTGTAGCAGGTCATGCAGGGAGTGAAGTGCAGGCATGCAGGGATGTGAGATAGAAAAGCAGGGAGTGAGCATTGCAGGGAGTGTACCATGCAGGACTTGAGAGGATTCCCAATTAACCCATAAATGCCCGATGTCAGGCATCCCTAGGAGTTCCAGATGCAATCTAGCAATAGGTAGTAAGATGATTATAAAGAATAAGTGGAAACCCGAGAGGACTTACCGAATTTTTGGAGAGGGATTCAATTCCATTACCAAAAATCTCTCCCCTGATCATGCCTAAATAGATGCCTGCAACCCAAAAATAACTACAAGTTTATATATAAATTACATATATATTATATATTGTAATTTAATTATTTAGTATGTGAATATTTTTTGTGGAACGGATTAATTGTATTTACATTATTTCTTATGGAAAATAAGGGTTCAAATTTCGTAAACTTCGCTTAAGTAATAGCTCCTGGAACGGATTAATTACGATACTCGGGGTCCACTGTATAACTGTAAGGCAAAAACGTCACTAAAAACTCAGTGTCTATGTTTCAAATGCTGCTTAATTCACAGACAAATTTCCACTGAAATATTTGCATAATAAAAAAAAGGTCGATTCGGCTCATCCCCACCTTAAACCTCTCAAACCAACCTTTGCTAGCTTTAAAATCACTCGCCTCAGCACTGGTTCCAAGCATTGTCTTGACAAGATCTGCATGCAACTGCCTTGCCTTTTCACAAATTATTGCCATGGAAATACTATCACCCGCTAACTGTTTTTCATTGATCCACACCCCCAACAACTTCTAAACCTCATCCACTGTTTTCGATCTATTTTTCATGAACATATCAACCCCTTTTGCAACATTAGCTTTCTTGATTTCTTTTCTCTTTGCCTGGATAGAGGTGATAGTAGACATGTTTTTTCCGTACATCCTGGCAAGCTCACTCCCACGTACACCACTCTCATATTTTTCTACAATCTCCTTCTTCACTTCGATGGTGTTCCTCACTTTCTTTACCATAGGGGTGCCACTAGGAAGCTTCTTTGGACCCATGGTGACTTATTTCACAGTGACAATCACTAAACCAGCAATAAACAGAGTAAATTTATTGTGAAATGTTTGGAAGAGCACGCTGGGTAATGTTCTCTCAATGGTAAACAACACTAGACTGGCGTTCTGCGTGGTGAGGCACGCAAGGCGGGCAGGCAGACAGGTCTGGTACGGACCGATACACGAGGAAACATTGACCAAAAAGGAACTGAAACACGAAGGACCACTGTACATACATGTATTGCATATACAGTGGTCCCTCGGTTTTCGTGCATCTCCAAACTCGAACATTTATGTAAGTGTATTTTCGTAAGTGCTGTTGCAATTGTATTTTTGGGGGTCTGAAATAGACTAACCTACGTGACATTATTTCTTAAGGAAGTAAATTTGTTCGGTAATGGCACCTGAGCAGCATTTTGGAACGAATTTTCGGCGAAAACCAAGGACCACTGTACATACATGCTCCTCCACTCATATATTTGTCCAATCTCTTTTAAAGCTACCCAAGGTCCTGATAAATTAGACACATATGCAACACTTGGGTATCTTATTGAGGAAACATTTCGCCACACAGTGGTTTCATCAGTCCATACAAAGGAGAATCCTTTGTCTGACACAGCAACATCTTGGTATCTTAATACAGAAATAACGAATATAAATTGGATAAATTTAGATTTAGAAAGGACATAGGCAAGTACTGGTTTTCGAACAGAGTTGTAGATGCGTAGAACAATCTTCCGAGTAGGGTGATGAGGCTAGGACCTTGGGTGGCTTTAAAGAGATTGGACAAATATGAGTGGGAGGGCTGGGTTTGATTGGTGTGTGAGTACAGGAGTAAATTCTTAGGTAGTGGTGGTTTTGATAAAGGGCCTGCGTTTATGGGCCAGTAGGCCTTCTGCAGTGTTCCTCTATTCTTATGTTCTTATGTCTTTAAACATATAACATAAGAACATAAGAATTGAGGAACACTGCAGAAGGCCTACTGGCCCATACAAGGCAGGTCCTTATCAAATCCACCACTACCTATGAATTTACTCCCATACCCACAACACCAATCAAACCCAGCCCCTCCCACTCATATACTTGTCCAATCTCTTTTCAAAGCCACCCAAGGTCCTAGCCTCTATCACCCTACTCAGAAAATTGTTCCACGCCTCTAGGTGTTCCATATACAAGTTAGCTAAGACGGCACTGATGGGGGACCCCATTCCCATGCCGTATGTTTGTTTGTAGAGCCTGCTATTGAAAGAAAAACAGTTGAAATTAACACAGAGTTCAATAAGGTCAACAAAATCTCCGGGAGGTAGAGGAAGGTTAAGGTCCTGATTGACTTTACGTCGTAGAACATCGATGGCTTGTGTGGTAGGTACTTTAGTGAAGAGGGAAGTCACGTCCAAACTGCTTAGAGGCTGAACACTTCACCAACATCACCCTCTCAAGCGTCACTTGGGTACGTTACTTGGACGACGTCCTCGTAATAACTCCCAAACGTTCTGATGTACGGAATCTTCAGGCAAGGCTCAACGCAGTTGAACCGGCGATCCAGTTTACACTAGAAGAAGAGTCCAATGACAAGCTACTCTTTCTAGACGTCCTCATCCACAAAGCAGATAACAACCTAAGATTTCAAGTTTACCGGAAACCTACAAATAAAAATGATCTCACACACTTTTATTCCAGTCAAGATACTAAGACCAAACCTAAGACCAAACCTTCACTAATTTACATTTTCCTTCCTTTTTCATCAAAGATTGCAAGAAGAGAGCTCTTCAGATCATTAATTATCCATGCACCAACACCACTCCAAACATAGTTATAATTCTTCCCAACAGCCAGGTTGCATCGAACATTTCTAAAGTACAGTGGACCCTCGGTTAACGAAAAAACTTCATCCCAGAAGCCTGCTCAAGTGCCATTACTGAACGAATTTACTTCCTTAAGAAATAATGTCACGTAGGTTAGTCTATTTCAGACCCCCAAAAATACACTTCCACATGCACTTACAATATTATACTTACATAATTGTACGATTTCCGGGGTGTTCGTTAACCGAGGGTCCACTGTACAGTGGACCCTCGGTTAACGAAATTAATCCGGTCCAGGAGCTATTACTTAATCTGAATCTTTCATAATCTGAAACCTTATTTCCCATAAGAAATAATGTAAATACAATTAATTCGTTCCACAAAAAAATGATCACTCAAAAAAAAAAACAATAACATTTACTTACCTTTATTGAAGAGTTGCAGGCATCTGGAAGGTAGAGTTGCTGACAGGGGCAGGGTGTTAATGGTTGGAAGGGAAATCCCCCTCCAAAAGGACTTTAGGTAACAAGTCCCTCTCTGGGGTTACTTCCCTTCTTGGTCTTTTAATGCCACTAGGACCAGCTTGAGAGTCACTAGACCCCTGCCTTTTGAAGTAACTGTCCACAGTCCTCTGTTTCTGGCGACTCTTCAACACTTTTCTGAAGTACAATATGGCTCTGTCACTGAAGTGGTTGCACAGAAGTCTCATTTCAGCTTGCTCAGGGTGGTATCCTTCAACAAATGTCTGCAACCTACTCCACATAGAACACATTTCCTTAATCTCTGAAGATGGCACCTCCTTATCTCTCTCTCTCTCTCTCCTCCTGTGAAGCAATAACCTCAGCTGTGGTCTGTTGCTGTTCCAGATGAAGCTCTTGCAGCTCTTCAGTTGTTAGCTCTACCCTGTGGTCCTCCACCAACTCTTTCACATCCTCACCACTCACCTCCAACCCCAGGCTGTTCCCCGATGCCACAATATCTAACACAACATTTTCCAAAACAGGCCTGTTTCATCACAATTAAACACTTGTTGGGGGAGGAATTGTTCAGCCTCTACGAACCCCTTGAATTCCTGCACAAACTTTTCAGCTGCACGTTTGTCTGAGCTGGCTGCCTCACCATGCCTCACATCATTGTGTATGCCACTACATTTCTTAAACTTCTCAAACAAGCCTTTGCTGGCTTTAAAATCACTCGCCTCACCACTGGTTCCAGGCATTGTCTTCACAAGATCTACGTGCAACTTCCTTGCCTTTTCACAAATTATCGCCATAGAAATACTATCACCTGCTAACTGTTTTTCATTGATCCACACCAACAACAACTTCTCTACCTCATCCACTGTTTTCGATCTTTGTTTCGTTAACAAATTAACCCCTTTTGCAACATTAGCTTCCTTGATCTCATTTCTCTGTGCCAGGATAGTGCCGATAGTAGATGGAGTTTTCTTGTACATCCTGGCAAGATCACTCAGATGTACACCACTCTCATATTTTTCTATGATTTCCTTCTTCAGTTCGATGGTGTTCCTCACTCTCTTTACCACAGGGGTGCCACTAGGAAGCTTCTTTGGACCCATGGTGACTTATTTGACAGTGACAATCACTAAACCACCAAAAAAGACACCAAATATATTGTGAATCTTTGAAAGAGCGCACTAGGTAATGTTCTCTCAATGGTAAACAACGCTTCACTGGCGTCCTGCACTTGCGCGGAGCAGGCGGACATGTCTAATACCTTTCGCTAACCGAGGAATTTTTCGCTAACCGATTACGAAAAAAGCTTTCGTTTTCCGAAGCTTTCGTTAATGGAACCTTTCGTTAACAGAGGGTCCACTGTACTTGCTAAATCTAACACCAGAGTCGCCATCGCTTCCAGCTTTTCTATAAAGGATCTAACCAGGACAAAATCCAAGCACCATGAACCAGTCAACGCTGTGGAGGCTGCGACAAGATTTATGTAGGAGAAACGGCAAGAAACCTCGAAACACGCCTCAAAGAACACATTAGTGCATGTAGGAATGATAACCTGAACAACGCCTGCGTACAACACCGAAATTCCACCAATCATCTCATGAAATTCAAAGACGCCCGATTAGTAATCAAAGAAACTGATTTCCGCAGATGCAAGTGCCTTGAATCAGCACTTATCGCTGTTTCTAACACAATTAAACAAAATAAAGGCAGCTTCACCATCTCTGAAGTCTTAGCAAGAATCCTCCTGAAAACAGTAAATCCTACCATCACATAACCTCTCCTGCTAATACCACACAAGCGCATCGTAGATGTGGAACACTGCTACAGGCCTTCTCTTTTCCAACCTCCTACAGAAATATTTGTCTAACCTGTTTTAATACTACCCAAGTACAGTGGACCCTTGAAAATCGGCGAATTTGAAAATCGTCCACTTTTTTCTCCAAAAAAATGACTTGAAAATCGTCCATTTCCTTGAATATCAACGGTGGTCTGAAACACGTCCGGGTGGTCTCCCTGCCGCCTGGGCACATAAACACCACATTGAGCGTCAGTGTGCCATTGTTTACCAGCAAGTGACCGCCACCCACGCATTCATACCATACATTTTGTCATTATTCCATTCGTTTTAGTGCTTGCAACTGCTAAATAAGCCACCATGGACCCAAAGAAAGCTCCTAGTGCCAGCTCTTTGCTAAAGAATGCGAGAAACACAATAGAATTCAAGAAAGAACACACCAGACAGGGTACTTCCCCACACCAGGCAATGTACTTCCCCACACCAGGCAGGGTACTTCCCCACACCAGGCAGGGTACTTCCCCACACCAGGCAATGTACTTCCCCACACCAGGCAGGGTACTTCCCCACACCAGGCAGGGTACTTCCCAACACCATCTATGATATTTTCTTCGAAGTTATATAAGAAACATGTTACATATCATATAGCATATAAACATTGATACAATGTTTATATGCTATCGAGTGGTGAGTTGGGTGGAAAGTAAACAATGGAAATAAGTCACTCTGTCTGACTTTTTTGGGTTATCCTAGGTTCTCTACACATATGCTGCTATGTATGATAATGTATGTAAATGTATTTGTGTATACCTGAATAAACTTACTTACATCTAAAGGTAGTTGTTAGAAATGATTAAACTCAGCCATATTGGCTGTGTAGTGTAATAATATGGCTGTGTAGTGTAATAATATGGCTGTATAGTGTAATAATATGGCTGTGTAGTGTAATAATATGGCTGTGTAGTGTAATAATATGGCTGTGTAGTGTAATAATATGGCTGTGTAGTGTAATAATATGGCTGTGTAGTGTAATAATATGGCTGTGTAGTGTAATAATATGGCTGTGTAGTGTAATAATATGGCTGTGTAGTGTAATAATATGGCTGTGTAGTGTAATAATATGGCTGTGTAGTGTAATAATATGGCTGTGTAGTGTAATAATATGGCTGTGTAGTGTAATAATATGGCTGTGTAGTGTAATAATATAGCTGTGTAGTGTAATAATATGGGTGTGTAGTGAAGCCCTGGGTGGGGCTACATACATGTACTTATGTCTACAGGCTTCCTACTCTGAATTCCTACAAATAAATACTACACACCTCTCTTCCTACATTAAGACTAACAAATATTTTAAAGTAATGAATGTACTGTGACAGTAAAAAACAAAGAAGAGCAGTAACCCCGGAAAAGGACTTGGTACTTGAAGTCTATGGAAGGGAATTCCTATTCCAAAATAGTAACTCTTAATAATAATAATAATAATAATAATAATAATAATAATAATAATAATAATATTTTATTTGGACATGATACAGAGAATTACATTTGGTTATTGAGATTACATGAGGTGTACATGCCAAAAGCCCCTAGTATGCATGGCATTTTGGGCAGACTTAAAATTAACTTAAAACTAAATTGTAAGAATTTTTGTAGATAGTATACAATGAGTAAAGGTGAGTATTTAAGCTATGAAATTTGAACATAGTTTAGACATGACATTTTTTAAACAGTTTTGTACTTTTGTCTTCATTATAAAATTAATTAGATCAGATTAAACAAATTAAAGCAATAATAATAATAAAATAATAAAAAGTTATGGTTGATAATTTATAAAATAAGTAAAGTTGCATATCTAAGTTATAAAGTTTGAATATAAGTTGACATATCAATTAATTGTAGCAATTTATTGTAGCAATGCAACTAATTGAGTGAGATAACAATTTAAAACAATTAATTGCATTGCAGTTAGTTTACGTGGTCATTATAATGTAAATGTTGTGGGAATAACTAGCTAAGTATGTATTATTCATAACAGGTTTTACATTCATACATTACATTGAATTGATTAGTCAGGTTTTACGTTAAGTGATTATTCTACTTTGCTGGGAATGTTTGATATGGAGCAATTAGCTTTGGGTGAGAAGGTGGTTTTTTAGCATCGTTTTGAATTGGGGTACAGGTAGGGTTTCTTTGGCAATGATAGGTAATGAATTCCAAATTTTCGTGCCTTTTATATGCAATGAGTTTTTACATAGTGTTAGGTGAACACGGGGAACATCGAGGAGTGATCTGTGTCTAGTGTTATGGTCATGTGTCCTGTTAAAATTAGTAAGGAGAAGTTTGAGTGGTGGGTTAATATTTGCATAGAGTGTTCTATGTATGTAATAGGCACAGTAAAAAGTATGGATGTCTTGTATGGTGAGTAAGTTTAGGTTTTTGAATATTGGTGGAGTATGTTGCCTGGAATGAGAATTTGTTATCATTCTAACTGCTGCCTTTTGTTGAGTTATTAGTGGTCTGAGATGAGTTATTGATGTAGAGCCCCATGCGCAGATTCCATAGGTGAGGTAGGGGTAAATGAGTGAGTGATATAGGGTAAGGAGAGCTGGTTGTGGAACATAGTACCGTATCTTGGATAGTATTCCCACGGTCTTTGAGACTTTCTTGGAGATTTGTTGTATATGTGTCTGAAATTTGAGGCCACTGTCAAGATGGATTCCTAAGAATTTTCCCTCTGTGAGTTTTGCGATAGGGGACCCGTTTATCGTTATGTTAAGTGGTGCGTTTGTAGCTCTGTTCCCAAACTGGATAAAATAGGTTTTATCAATATTGAGAGTAAGTTTGTTGGTCATCATCCAGGTAGATATTTTCTGCAATTCAGTATTTGCAGTGTTGGCTAGTGTGTCTGGGCTTGGGTGAGAGATAACGTATGTAGTGTCATCTGCACATCAACATCTCTTCAATAAAGGTAAGTGTCAAGTTATTACATTTTTATACTTCATGTCTCATTGTTCTCTCTGTAGATAAATGTACATTTTACGTAAAAAAAAAATTAAATACTTTTTGATATCTGGAATGGATGCCTGAGCACCTAAGCCTGCTACTCCCTGAGCACCTAACATCTGCTTCTGCATGAGCACCAAACACCTCACACACAACACGTGAAAACCTAACATCTCACACACAACACCTTAGCACTTAACACCTCACACACAACACGTGAACACCTCACACACAACACCTTAACACATAACACACCTAACACCTGAGCACCTAACACCTCACACTCAACACCTGAACACCTCACACACTCAACACCTGAGCACCTCACACACTCAACACCTGAGTACCTCACACACTCAACATCTGAGTACCTCACACACTCAACACCTGAGCACCTCACACACTCAACACCTGAGTACCTCACACACTCAACATCTGAGCACCTCACACACTCAACACCTGAGTACCTCACACACTCAAAATCTGATTACCTCACACACTCAACACCTGAGCACCTCACACACTCAACACCTGAGCACCTCACACACTCAACATCTGAGTACCTCACATACTCAACACCTGAGCACCTCACACACTCAACACCTGAGTACCTCACACACTCAACATCTGAGTACCTCACACACTCAACACCTGAGCACCTAACACCTCACACACTTAACGCCTGAGCACCTCACACACTCAACACCTGAGCACCTAACACCTCACACACTCAACACATGAGCACTTCACACACTCAACACCTGAGTACCTAACACCTCACACACTCAACATCTGAGTACCTCACACACTCAACACCTAACACCTCACACACTCAACACCTGAGCACTTCACACACTCAACACCTGAGTACCTCACACACTACACCTGCAACCAGTGCGGAGGCGAGTGATTTTAAAGCCAGCAAATGCAGCAATGCCTAAGCATAAGAAATAAAGCAAATAGATTACTGGGATTTATATCAAGAAGTGTAAGGAACAGAAGTCCAGCGGTTATATTACAGCTTTATACATCATTAGTAAGGCCTCACCTAGATTACGCAGCTCAGTTCTGGTCTCCATTTTACAGAATGGATATAAATTCGTTAGAAAACATTCAGCGACGAATGACAAAGTTAATTCATAGCACTAGAAATCTTCCGTATGAAGAAAGATTCAACACAAGCACATCGTAGATGTGGAACACTCCTACAGGCCTTCGATATTTCAACCTCCAGCAGAAATATTTGTCTAACCTATTGTTATACCACCCAAGTATTTGTTTTATCACCTTTTACTCATGTGTATATTGATTGTTCTACCTTATTGTATTACTACTACTACTACTATCACTACTACTACCACCACTAGTATTTCACCTCACTTTGAGAATATATAAACCCACTATGTCCATTATCGCTTGTAACGGCTTGAGAAAGCTCCTGGAGAGCGAAACGTTGCCACAGTAAAATGTCACATTAGTTGCATTTGTGTCCTTTTACTTAACAAAGATTGAAGACCCTTAAATTACATTCACTTGTAAGACAAAGAATGAGGGGAGACATGATCGAGGTATATAAGTGGAAGATGGGTATTAATAAGAGGGATATAAATAAGGTCTGGAGGATATCTCTCCAAGAGAGAACCCGCAATAATGGATTCAAATTGGATAAGTTTAGATTTAGAAAGGATATATGAAAATATTGGTTTGGAAATAGGGTAGTTGATGAGTGGAACAGTCTGCCTAGTAGGGTTATTGAAGCTAGGACCTTGGGTAGTTTTAAATTTAGGTTGGATAAATACATGACTGAGTGGGGTTGGATTTGAGTGGGACTCACACTTGAGTTAATAGAATCATCAAAGCTTATTTCTTGGGTAGAATTAAAAATTAGGTTGGGCACTTATTCTGTTAGTGGGATGGATTGTGAAGGACCTGCCTAGTATGGGCCAACAGGCCTGCTACAGTGTTCCTCCTTTCTTATGTTCTTATGTACACACCTGAGCACCTAACACCTCACACACTCAACACCTGAGCACCTCACACACTCAACACCTGAGCACCTAACACACACAACACCTGAGCACCACACTAAACTGGCATCTCACACACCAACACCTGAGCACCTCACACACTCAACACCTGAGCACTCACACTCAACACCTGAGCACCTCACACACTCAACAACGAGCACCTCCACACTCAACACCTGAGCCCACCTCAACACACCTACTCAACACCTGAGCACCTCACACACTCAACACCTGAGCACCTCACACACTCAACATCTGAGTACCTCACATACTCAACACCTGAGCACCTCACACACTCAACACCTGAGACCTCACACACTCAACTATCTGAGTACCTCACACACTCAACACCTGAGCCTAACACCTCACACATAACACCTGAGTCACCTCACACACTCAACACCTGAGACTCACACACTCAACACCTGAGCACCTCAACACCTCAACATCTATACCTACACCTCAACACCTAACCTCACACACTCAACACCTGAGCACTTCACACACTCAACACCTGAGCACCTAACACCTCACACACTCAACATCTGAGTACCTCACACACTCAACACCTAACACCTCACACACTCAACACCCGAGCACTTCACACTCAACACCTGAGCACCTAACACCTCACACACTCAACATCTGAGTACCTCACACACTCAACACCTAACACCTCACACACTCAACACCCGAGCACTTCACACTCAACACCTGAGCACCTCACACACTTAACACCTGAGCACCTCACACACTCAACACCTGAGCACCTAACACACTCAACACCTGAGCACTTCACACACTCAACACCTGAGCACCTAACACACACAACACTTGAGCACCTCACACACTACACACCTGAGCACCTAACGCCTCACACACTCAACACCTGAGCACCTCACACACTCAACACCTGAGCACCTAACCCACACAACACCTGAGCACCTCACACACTCAACACCTGAGCACCTCACACACTCAACACCTGAGCACCTCACACACTCAACACCTGAGCACCTCACACACTCAACACCTGAACACCTCATACACTCAACACCTGAGCACCTCACACACTCAACACCTGAGCACCTCACATACTCAACACCTGAGCACCTCACACACTCAACACCTGAGCACCTCACACACTCAACACCTGAGCACCTCACACACTCAACACCTGAGCACCTCACACTCAACAAGACACAGACATGATCATGTCTGGCGCCTCGTCGCCTTAATACACTATATTTCATGGCTCAAACTCTCTCTATGTATCATCTAACACATGAATGTTGTATTGTAATAAAGTCAGGTGTCACTCACCTGTGTTAGACACTGTTTATTGTTGACTTCATCACAGCCACCAGGAACAACACACGTTGTTCTTCGTCTTTGTTGGGTTTATAAGAGTCACTGACAACTTACTCTGTATCGACTCCGGCTTCCCGATGTTCACCCAAAATTTGTTGATCAAAACTGACCCACGAATAATAATAATATCTTTATTTACTACAAATACATGTACAAGGTATACAGTCATAGCTGACATCAGGCACATACTACTATATAGAAAGCCACTTGTTATGCTGAGCATTTCCCGCAAATTAGGTCAGTTTTGTCCCAGGATGCGACACACAACTAACACCCAGGTACCCATGTTACTGATGGGGAACATAGACAACAGGTGTAAGGAAACACTTACAATGTTTCCACCCCTTTGCCGGGAATCGAACCCGGACCCTCACCGTGTGAAGTTTATTTTTTTTAGTTTAATACACACACAACCCGCACATATAAAAAAGAGAGGAGCTTACGACGACGTTTCGGTCCGACTTGGACCATTTACAAAGTCACACTAACATACACCCTTAAAAACAAGGCAGGAGACATAAACAGCTTACCAACTTTTATGTACAAAAAAGCTTCACAGGTACTGTCACCAATTATAGCAACACTATTCAATAAATCCATTGAAGCCTCTACCTTTCCATCAATTCTCAAAATAGCTAGGGTCACCCCGATCCACAAAGGAGGTGATCAAACAGACCTGAATAATTATAGACCAATTTCTAATTTACCATTGCTTTCTAAAATCTTCGAAAAATTAATTCATAGACAAATCCATTCCTACCTCGTCTCACACAATGTACTCAACCCCTGTCAATTTGGATTCAGGACAAACAAGAGCACAAACGATGCTATTATGCACATGTTGGAGTTAATATATACAGCACTCGAGAAAAAAGAAGTCCCACTGGGAATCTTCACTGATCTACGCAAAGCTTTTGATACATAAGAACATAAGAACATAAGAAAGGAGGAACACTGCAGCAGGCCTGTTGGCCCATACCAGGCAGGTCCTTCACATTCCATCCCACTAACAGAATATTTGTCAACCTAATTTTCAATGCTACCCAAGAAATAAGCTTTGATAATTTCTATTACTCATGTGCAATTCCCAATCAAATCCAACCCTTTCACTCATGAATTTATCCAACCTAAATTTAAAACTACCCAAGGTCCTTGCTTCAATAACCCTACTAGGCAGACTGTTCCACTCATCAACTACCCTATTTCCAAACCAATACTTTCCTATATCCTTTCTAAATCTAAACTTATCTAACTTGAATCCATTATTACGGGTTCTCTCTTGGAGAGATACCCTCAAGACCTTATTTATATCCCCTTTGTTAATACCCATTTTCCACTTGTATACCTCGATCATGTCTCCCTCATTCTACGTCTTACAAGTGAATGTAATTTAGGGTCTTCAATCTTTCTTCGTAAGGAAGATTTCTAATGCTATGTATTAATTTAGTCATTCTACGCTGAATGTTTTAAGAACATAAGAAAGGAGGAACACTGCAGCAGGCCTGTTGGCCCATACTAGGCAGGTCCTTCACAATCCGTCCCACTAACAGAATATTTGCTCAACCCAATTTTCAATGCTACCCAAGAAATAAGCTTTGACAATTCCTACCCACTCATGCGCGATCCCACTCAAATCCAACCCTCTCACTCATGAATTTATCCAACCTAAATTTAAAACTACCCAAGGTCCTAGCTTCAATAACCCTACTAGGCAGACTGTTCCACTCATCAACTACCTATTTCCAAACCAATACTTTCCTATATCCTTTCTAAATCTAAACTTATCTAATTTGAATCCATTATTGCGGGTTCTCTCTTGGAGAGATATCCTCAAGACCTTATTTATATCCCTTTGTTAATACCCATTTTCCACTTGTATACCTCGATCATGTCTCCCCTCATTCTACGTCTTACAAGTGAATGTAATTTTAGTGTCTTCAATCTTTCTTCGTAAGGAAGATTTTAATGCTATGTATTAATTTAGTCATTCTACGCTGAATGTTTTCTAACGAATTTATGTCCATTCTGTAATATGGAGACCAAAACTGAGCTGCGTAATCTAGGTGAGGCCTTACTAATGATGTAAAAAGCTGTAATATAACCTCTGGACTTCTGTTGCTAACACTTCTTGATATAAATCCCAGTAATCTATTTGCCTTATTACGTACGCTTAGGCATTGCTGTCTTGGTTTAAGGTTGCTGCTTACCATCACCCCCAAGTCCTTCTCACAATCTGTATGGCTAAGTTCTACGTTATTTAACTTATAAGTGCTTGGGTTATGGACACTCCCGAGCTTAGAACCTTGCATTTATCTACATTGAACTGCATCTGCCACTTTTCTGACCACGAATTAAGTTTGTCTAAATCTTCCTGAAGTTCTATGACATCTATGTTTGAATCAATTATCCTACCTATCTTCGTGTCGTCGCGAATTTGCTCATATCACTAGTAATTCCCTCATCAAGGTCATTGATATATATTATAAATAACAATGGGCCTAAGACTGATCCCTGTGGAACACCACTTGTTACAAGTCCCCATTCGATTTAACCCCATTTATGCACACTCTCTGCTTCCTATTGGTGAGCCATGACTCGATCCATGACAGCACTTTTCCCCCAATGCCATGAGCTGCCACTTTCTTTAACAGTCTCTGTGCGGTACTCTATCAAAGCCTTACTAAAGTCTAAATAAACAATATCGAATT
>WNWK01036398.1:0-19189 GCA_009830355.1 Cherax destructor | reverse complement strand
CCTCATCTAAAGCTAAGTACTCTGCTGCAACTTTGTTATTGGCCAATGATATTGTTATGCACAGTAGATGTACTTTAGCTAGTCAACGATCTACGATACACCACTATGATGCTGTTAATTAGGTGAGTGTAGGTCATGATGATTTAGCTGTCTGTACTCTATCTCTTCTCCTGAGTGATCACTTGTTTAACTACCCATACAGTCCACTTAAATTTAACCTTATATAATTATAATACATGATCTTCTCAGATTTATTTATACTGGTCCAGAGTGCTGTGAGATAACGAGAATATTGAAGGTACCCCCTCGGTGCGGCCAGGAGCGGGTAAAGTTCTCACATACCTTAAAGGGAATGACTGCGGTAAAATTATACGAGTCTGTCATCTCCCTAGGAGTTTGTTTATTGCTAGTGGCGGTGTCCCAGATAGACTTCTCTCTCACAATTCCCCACAAATAATAATAAATAATAATAATTTGTAATAATCATTATAATAAATTTCAACCCTAAGCATTATGTAAGATATGTGTCACTGCCTTATCTCATCTGATCTCCACTAATGATGACTGGTGACATTTGGTGTGGGTGAGGGTAGTCTTATCTCTTCTTATAAGTCCAGTAATTACAGTGATGACATTTGAAGCTTACACTGCTTCCCTTTATTTGTTACTCAAATTTGTCTGTCTGTCTGTCTGTCTGTGTGTGTGTGTGTGTGTCTTTCTGTCTGTCTGTCTGTGTGTCTTTCTGTCTGTCTGTGTCGTCTCCTTTCTGTCTGCTTGTCTCAGAGAGTAGCTCATGAACCAACTGGTATTACGCAGATCACAAGCACAGTATAACACTTTGTCTGGATTTTTTCAGTTATCCTAGGTAATTTACACTAGGTATAATTGTATTTGCGTATGTGTTCCTGTGAGATAGAGACAAAGAGACAGATAAATACAGACAGACAGATGGATACAGAGACAGCCAATCAGGTACCCAGCTGGCAAGCCAGCTGCTGGCAGCCAGGTGGCCAGGTGGCCAGCCAGCTGGCCTGCCAGCCTGCCGACATCACTTTCCACTTAAAAGGGGAGTGTTAATATGACATGACATCAGTGAATCCTTTGTGTTTGCCGCAGTGTTTGCTCTAGCTGGCTCTCAATTTAACTGGTGCTCCCAAAAGGTACTAAGTGGTCCCAGATTTTTTTAATATGGCGCACACCGAGTGTTAGGGCCTTTTCTATGCTGACCAGGCATCTCAGGCCAATCATGCCAAATTTGTAGGAATGAAAAATAAAACGTAAATATACATTTGGGGCAGTAGCGGTAAGAACGTATATATACGTTTGGACCGTTTAAGGGTTAAGGGTTAAAGGTCATTGAATTTAAACCTAAGACTTTTCTATATTGAAAACTAAGCAGCAGACTTGCTACAATAAAAGCATTATGTGGCAAGTTAGATGTTTATTAACTTGAAAAAATATAATTTACCATATTTGAGCAGACTGTCTCTGATACATATGATTGAGGATCTATTCATCATTTTTTTTAACACGTCGGCTGTCTCCCACTGAGGCAGAGTCAACACTTTCACCATCATTCACACATAATCACTGTCTTTGCATAATATAGGTGGTCAAATATTAACAAGTAGACTCTTATATGATGTGACCTTGTGAAATATGATTTTGTGCAACCCAAAAATTAAGTAACTCAAAAACTTGGTATTTCAAGCAATGAATTTAATAAAAATTTAAGGAATCAAAAATTTGGGAATGATGAACCTCATTGTCTGCTATGTAGATATTTTTTTAATACTATATAGCTAGTTAATAAGTATTTCCTGTGATATAGGTATTAAGTATTTTTCATGATGTAAGGGAAACAGACATTTTATAAACATTAATTTCCTTGTTCGGTCCTCTCCACCCAGCTGTCCCTAAGTCAGCTGGTGAGAGAAGAACAGAGGAAGCTGGTATATACTATATCTTGAGAGTTAATAACACTCATTACTTTAGTGGCTCCAAATTTTTGTAAAGTAATAGCACTGGAAGTGTCACACTATGTTTAACTAGGGTATCAGTGTATTTTTTAATATATTTTAATAAAAATAAATATAATTTATACACATTGTAGTTATTATCCCATTATATATAAATACAATTTCCAGTTTCTCTTATGACTCAGAATATAACAGTTCACAGTTCAGGGTGGCCGGTGGTCTGGTGGCTAGAGCTCTCGCTTCACACACAGAGGGCCTGGGTTCAATTCCGGCGGGTGGAAACATTTCACGTGTTTCCTTACACCTGTTGTCATGTTCACCTAGCAGCAAATAGGTACCTGGGTTGTTAGTCGACTGGTGTGGGTCGCATCCTGGGGGACAAGATTAAGGACCCCAATGGAAATAAGACAGACAGTCCTCGATGACGCACTGACTTTCTTGGGTTATCTGGGTGGCTAACCCTCCGGGGTTAAAAATCCGAAGAAATCTTATCTTATCTTTTATCACAAAACAGCTGTACTCTGTGATATCACTGCAGGTTATCTGTACTCTGTGATATCACTGCAGGTTATCTCTACTCTGTGATATCACTGCAGGTTATCTGTACTCTGTGATATCACTGCAGGTTATCTGTACTCTGTGATATCACTGCAGGTTATCTGTACTCTGATATCACTGCAGATTATCTGTACTCTGTGATATCACTGCAGGTTATCTGTACTCTGTGATATCACTGCAGGTTATCTGTACTCTATGGTTTCTAAAATTATAGTATATTTAATTGTTTTTATAAATTAGTTAAACAAATAATTTTGATTTTAATAAAATAAAATATAGTTTAAATCTCTTGTATTTTCTAAATTATGAAGGTTAGTCGCATTAAATTTTCTTGTGTAAAGTTAACTTAGAAATTACACACTCAACATACAAAAATATTTTCCTATGTTTTGAAAGGAACTTAAGCTATTTAGGTATAATTTGCACAGTTTTGGATGATTTACATTTGTCTTACATGGTAACCTGTGTAAATTACCTAGTTTATTATTTATATTCATGAGTTGTACATGGTCACAGACCAGGCCGTGGGGAGGTTGATCCCCAGAACTCTCTCCAGGTAAACTCTCCAGGTATGGTATACAATACCAACAAGATGGAGAATTACACATGTGCAACATCTTTAGTATATAGTTCTACTGTCTTCCAATTATGTTCTTGAATTTGTATTGATAGTCACTGGATGGCAAAACATCTACAATAAAGATACCCAGATGTTGCACATGTGTCTAATTCTCCATATTCATGAGTTGAGTGCTAAACCCATATGGGTCATACTGCAGCTTAGGTAATGAAGGACATTCATGCTTGATTCGAGGAATTGGAGCACTGGTCCAATTCCTTAGATCAAGAGCCCCTCACCAGCATCAAGGAACCTCCATTAAGGGGATGGCCTAGGATAACCCACTTGAGGGATGACCTAGGATAACCAACTGAAGGGGATGACTTAGGATAACCCACTTTAGGAGATAACCTAAGATATCCTTCCCAAAAAAGTCAAGTCAGCCTAACCATTAGAGAACTGGAAAGAAGAGAGTACACCTCGTTATTGTGGACCGCCTACCAGACAGGATAATTAAAGGTTTGAGAGCTAATGAACTAATCCCCTATGGTGAGTGTCTAGCCCCATTTGTACTGGCTTAACCCCCCCACATCCCCCAGATGGAAGTACAGTGGTACCCCGGTTTACGATATTTTTTCATTCCAGAATGCTGTTCAAGTGCCATTACCAAACGAATTTATCTCCTTAAGAAAAGTTGTAAAATAGACTAGTCCTTTTAGACCCCCAAAATTACACTTACAAAAGCATTTAAAAAAATAAACTTACATAAAAGGGTGAGTTTGGGGACCATCGTAAACCGGGGTACCACTGTACTGGCTTAAGGTCTCTTTTCCCACCCCCCCCCCATTCAGATCCTGGCTATGCTACTACAGGTTAGTTATGTTGGGTGTTAAATAATTTGCTGCAATGTTGAAAAGTGCCAAGCAGTGGTACAGGCCATAGGCTGACCGGTGGTAATTCAAAGATGGTTTTAGCAGGGAGACCCTGCTTATAAAGTTGCTTTAAGCAGGGAGATCCTTATAAAGTTGCTTTAGGTAGGGAGACCCTGATTATAAAGTTGCTTTAGGCAGTCTTTGTTAGCAAAGGTGCTGTGAAGAACACACACCACTAGATTCAAAGTAGTATCAGTTTGTTAGATAATTGTTCCATACTGGTATATACAGTATACCCTTGGTTTTCGTGTGTCTCAGTTTTCGCTGATTTTGGTTTTTGCGCACTTTTTTTGTGGAAATATTGGCTTAGTTTTCGTCGATGGTACGGAACCTGTTCAGTGCCCAGTGCACATACAAAGCCCGTAAGCCCGCCTCCCACACACTTTCTCAGGCAGTGTAGCATTGTTTCTGGTTGAGTGAACATTATCCTGCGAGTTCATACAAAACATTTTTTTAACAATCCATTGTTTTTGGCTCTTGATTATTGTGTGTGACTGCTAAATAAGCCACCAAGAGCCCAAAGAAAGCTAGTACCAGTCCTTTGGTAAAGAAAGTGAGGAACACCATAGAATTAAAGAAAGAAATCATAGCAAAGTATCAAAGTGGAGTCGATAAAGTGTAGCCCTAACAGTGTAGCAAGTAAGTTAAGCGATTAAGCAATAGAAAAATGATGACATGAAACTTGACTCCATTGTTGTTTGAGGAATATAGGGGCAATGAGACCAGAGCCGCCCTCTGCCACCATCTCCTCCAAGATAACCACAGCAAAATACACTTATTGATATCTGTGATTCCCCTTAATTTGCACAGTACTAACCAAAATCCTAATACAACTATTGCTTCATAATTCTTAAGCTAGTCATAAGTTTGCCTAAGACACTCCAATATAGAAACTATATTATGCCAATACATCACCTTTATCATCAATATATAAACTAATTGCTAACTTCTTAAACTAATTGTTAAATTCTTAAATGTTTAAATTCCAGTACCTAAATTTTGTAAACCTAGTTAATCACTACAATTACCTAACCTTACTATCTGTATAATCATTATGTAGCTATTGAGTAAGACCTATCATAAGACTGCCTGAAAAGCCTAGGCATACCTAGGCATATTATTGGCCATCTTGTAATATCTACTTTATTAAATGTATAATTATAAGTACACCTCACCTTGAATATTACATGAATTAAAGAATTTGAATTTGAATAAGTGTAAATATTTCTTATTTATAAAGTGTAAATATTTCTTATTTATAAAGTGTAAATATTTCTTATTTATAAAGTGTAAATATTTCTTATTTATAAAGTGTAAATATTTCTTATTTATAAAGTGTGAATATTTCTTATTTATAAAGTGTAAATATTTCTTATTTATAAAGTGTAAATATTTCTTATTTATAAAGTGTAAATATTTCTTATTTATAAATTATGTACATTGTTTCAGTGTGAATACTGGTAGTGGAATCCACCACCACCACTATATGTATGGCTTAAGGTCAGTGGCCCTTATAAACCCAACAACAATAACACTATCACCAGTCCTCACATTCGCAATGACAAATTTTATTCATTCTAGAGTATATATCATGTTTCTATGTTATTAATATTGTTTATTATGTCATATTAGATGAATTGTGATAGATAAGTAAGCCGTAGAGCTGATATTAGTGTCAAATTGAAGCATTTTGTCCTGCCTCCAAACAATAAACTCGCCTCCCTCTCTCCTCCTCTCCGTCTTCCATACACCAACAAGAGTCGCCAATAGAGGTAAGTGTGATGTTAAATGTTCATTTATACATGTTATTAGTGCTTTATATTTATTTGTCATTCTTTTCTGTATGTAAATCTATATTTAATCTCTAAAAAATTTTTTTTTGTTAACCCTTAAACTGTCCAAACGTATATATACGTTTGCTCGTGTAGCGCTCCGAACGTAGATCTGTGTTTTATTTTTCATTTCTTCAAATTTGGTACAATATGCCTGAGTCGCCTAGACATGAGAGAATGGGTCTGCGCCCTCAGTATGCACCACATTAACCCGTTAACTGTCCAAACGTATATATACATTCTTATTGCTAGTGCCGCAAACATATATACAGTGGACCCTCGGTTAACGAAAGGTCCCGTTAACGAAAGTTTCGGAAAACGTAAGCTTTTTTCGGAATCGGTTAGCGAAAAATTCCTCGGTTACCGAAAGGTATTAGACGTGTCCGCCTGCTCCGCGCAAGCGCAGGACACCGGTGAAGCGTTGTTTACCATTGAGAGAACATTACCCAGTGCGCTCTTTCAAAGATTCACAATATATTTGGTGTATTTTTTGGTGGTTTAGTGATTGTCACTGTGAAATAAGTCACCATGGGTCCAAAGAAGCTTCCTAGTGGCACCCCAGTGGTAGCAGGCATGCAGGGAGTGTAGCATTCATGCAGAGAGTGTAGCATTCATGGAGGGAGTGTAGCATTCATGCAGAGAGTGTAGCATTCATGGAGGGAGTGTAGCATTCATGCAGAGAGTGTAGCATTCATGCAGGGAGTGTAGCATTCATGCAGAGAGTGTAGCATTCATGCAGAGAGTGTAGCATTCATGCAGGGAGTGTAGCATTCATGCAGAGAGTGTAGCATTCATGCAGGGAGTGTAGCATTCATGCAGAGAGTGTAGCATTCATGCAGAGAGTGTAGCATTCATGCAGGGAGTGTAGCATTCATGCAGAGAGTGTAGCATTCATGCAGGGAGTGTAGCATTCATGCAGAGAGTGTAGCATTCATGCAGGGAGTGTAGCATTCATGCAGAGAGTGTAGCATTCATGCAGAGAGTGTAGCATTTATGCAGGGAGTGTAGCATTCATGCAGAGAGTGTAGCATTCATGCAGGGAGTGTAGCATTCATGCAGAGAGTGTAGCATTAATGCAGGAGTGTAGCATTCATGCAGAGAGTGTAGCATTCATGCAGAGAGTGTAGCATTTATGCAGGGAGTGTAGCATTCATGCAGGGAGTGTAGCATTCATGCAGGGAGTGTAGCATTCATGCAGGGAGTGTAGCAGGCATGCAGGGAGTGTAGCAGGCATGCAGGGAGTGTAGCATTCATGCATTAAAAGAAAAAGAAGGAAGTAACCCCAGAGAGGGACTTGTTACCTGAAGTCCTTTTGGAGGGATTTCCTTCCAACCATTAACACCCTGCCCCTGTCAGCAACTCTAGCTTCCAGATGCTTGCAACTCTTCAATAAAGGTAAGTAAATGTTATTTTTTTTTTTTTTTTTGAGTGATTATTTTTTTGTGGAACGAATTAATTGTATTTACATTATTTCTTATGGGAAATAAGGTTTCAGATAACGAAAGATTCAGATTAAGTAATAGCTCCTGGAACGGATTAATTTCGTTAACCGAGGGTCCACTGTACAGTGGACCCTTGGCTAACGATCATTCCAGATAACGATTTGTTCAGTTAACGGTTGCTTTTTACGGTCAATATTTTTCTCAGGTAGCGATATTTACTCGGTTAGCGGTACGTACAAGACCTGTCTGCCCGCTCTGCGCTTGCGCGCCTCCTCCCAGGACGCCAGTCCAGCATTGTTTACACTTGAGTGAACAATACCCAGCGCGCTCTTTCAAACATTCACAATACATTTGGTGTCTTTTTTTGTGGTTTAGTGATTGTCACTGTGAAATAAGGCACCATGGGTCCAAAGAAGCTTCCTAGTGGCACCCCTGTGGTAAAGAGAGTGAGGAACACCATTGAACTGAAGAAAGAGATTGTTGAAAAATATGAGAGTGGCGTACGTGTGGGTGAGCTTGCCAGGATGTACGGAAAAAAACAATCTACTATCACCACTATCCTGGCAAAGAGAAAAGAAATCAAGGAAGCTAATGTTGCAAAAGGAGTTGCTATGTTTACGAAACAATGATCGAAAACAGTGGATGAGGTTGAGAAGTTATTGCTGGTGTGGATCAATGAAAAACAGATAGCGGGTGATAGTATTTCCACGGTGATAATTTGTGAAAAGGCAAGGGAGTTGCACGCAGATCTTGTCAAGACAATGCCTGCAACCAGTGGTGAGGCGAGTGATTTTAAAGCCAGCAGAGGCTGGTTTGAGAGGTTTAAGAAATGTAGTGGCATACACAATGTTGTGAGGCATGGTGAGGCAGCCAGCTCAGACAAATGTGCAGCTGAAAAATTTGTGAGTGAATTTAAGGGTCTCGTAGAGGCTGAAGAATTCCTCCCCCAACAAGTGTTTAATTGTGATGAAACAGGCCTGTTTTGGAAGAAAATGCCCAACAGGACTTTCATTACTCAGGAGGAAAAGGCACTGCCAGGACACAAGCCTATGAAAGACAAGCTAACTCTCATGATGTGTGCCAATGCCAGTGGTGATTTTAAAGTGAAGCCTTTACTGGTGTATCATGCAGAAAATCCCAGAGCTTTCAAGAAACACAATGTTAACAGGAATAATTTGTGTGTGCATTGGAAGGCTAACACTAATGCATGGGTCACTATGGACTTTTTCAAGGAATGGATGACTGGAGTGTTTGGCCCTAGTGTGAAGAAATACCTCCTGGAAAAGAAATTGCCACTCAAGTGCCTCATGGTACTGGACAATGCTCCTGCTCATCCTCACAACTTGGAAGAGTTGCTGTCTGACAAGTTCAATTTCATCAGAGTGAAGTTCTTGCCTCCTAACACCACTCCTCTCATCCAGCCCATGGACCAGCAGGTCATTGTAAACTTCAAGAAACTGTACACCAAAGCAGTGTTTGAAAAGTGCTTTGATGTGACCTCGGACACTGAGTTGACCCTAAGAGAGTTCTGGAAAGATCACTTCAATATCGTGCATTACATAGGCCTTATAGGTAAGGCATGGGAGGGAGTGACTTCCAGGACTTTGAACTCTGCTTGGAGACCACTGTGGCCGGATTGTGTTGAAAAGAGGGATTTTGAAGGATTTGAGGCTGACCCTGACCCTGACCCTGACGACCCTGTGCCTGTTGTGGAAGATATTGTGGCATTGGGGAACAGGCTGGGGTTGGAGGTGAGTGGTGAGGATGTGGAAGAGTTGGTGGAAGAGCACAGGGTAGAGCTAACAACTAAAGAGCTGCAACAGCTGGAAATGGAACAACATCAGACCAGAGCTAAGGTTATTGCTTCACAGGAGGAGGGAGAGAGAGAGAAGGAGGTGCCTTCTTCAGTGCTTAAGGAAATTTGTTCCAAGTGGAACGATGTGCAAAGTTTTGTTGAAAAACACCACCCTGAGCAAGCTGAAATGAGCCATCTGTGCAACCACTTCAGTGACAGAGCCATGTTGCACTTCAGGAAAGTATTAAAGAGTCGCCAGAAACAGAGGACTGTGGACAGCTATTTCACGAGGCAGAGAGATCCAGTGACTCTCAAGCTGGTCCTAGTGGCATTAAAAGAAAAAGAAGGGAAGTAACCCCAGATAAGGACTTGTTACCTGAAGTCATTTTAGAGGGGGATTCTCCTTCCAAACACTAAGCATTCTCTCACTCCTCCTCCCTATCTTCTAGATGCCAGCAAGTCTCTTCAATAAAGGTAAGTATATGTTATTTTAAATGTTTAATTATAAATTTAATCTTTACAAAATTAATTTTTTGTGAATATTTTTGGATGTCTGGAATGGATTAATTGTATTTACATTATTTCTTATGGGAAATAAGGTTTCGGAAAACGATTTTTTCGGGTAAAGGTCTAGCTCCTGAACGGATTAAGATCATTAGCCGAGGGTCCACTGTACAGCCTCTCCTCACTTAGCGACGTACTCGTTTATATTAGATCTGATTTCCTCAATTCTATTTATTACAATATACAGTACACTGCCGTATAAACATTTAAGAACATATGAACATAAGAAAGGAGGAACAATGCAGCAGGCCTGTTGGCCCATACTAGGCAGGTCCTTCACAATCCATCCCACTAACAGAATATTTGCCCAACTCAATTTTCAATGCTACCCAAGCAATAAGCTTTGATAATTCTATTTATTCATGTGCAAGTCCCACTCACATGCAACCCCTCTCACTCATAAGAACATAAGATAGGTAGGATAATTGATTCAAATGTAGATGTCAGGGAACTTCAGGAGGATTTAGACAAAATCAATTCCTGGTCAGAAAAGTGGCAGATGCAATTCAATGTAGATAAATGCAAGATTCTGAAGCTCGGGAGTGTCCATAATCCAAGCACTTACCTGGAGTTTACCTGGAGAGAATTCCAGGGGTCAACGCCCCTGCGGCCCGGTCTGTGACCAGGCCTCATGTTGGACCAGAGCCTGATCAACCAGGCTGTTATATAAGAACATAAGAAAGGAGGAACACTGCAGCAGGCCTGTTGGCCCATACTAGGCAGGTCCTTCACAATCCGTCCCACTAACAGAACACTTGCTCAATCCAATTTTCAATGCTACCCAAGAAATAAGCTTTGACAATTCCATTCACTCATTTGCGAGTCCCACTCAAATCCAACCCCTCTCACTCATGAATTTATCCAACCTAAATTTGAAACTACCCAAGGTCCTAGCTTCAATAACCCTACTAGGCAGACTGTTCCACTCATCAACTACCCTATTTCCAAACCAATACTTTCCTATATCCTTTCTAAATCTAAACTTATCTAACTTGAATCCATTATTGCGGGTTCTCTCTTGGAGAGATATCCTCAAGACCTTATTTATATCCCCTTTGTTAATACCCATTTTCCATTTGTATACCTCGATCATGTCTCCCCTCATTCTACGTCTTACAAATGAATGTAATTTAAGGGTCTTCAATCTTTCTTCGTAAGGAAGATTTCTAATGCTATGTATTAATTTAGTCATTCTACGCTGAATGTTTTCTAACAAATTTATGTCCATTCTGTAATATGGAGACCTCGCAATCTGTATGGCTAAGTTCTACATTATTTAACTTATAAGTGCTTGGGTTATGGACACTCCCAAGCTTCAGAACCTTGCATTTATCTACATTGAACTGCATCTGCCACTTTTCTGACCACGAATTAAGTTTGTCTAAATCTTCCTGAAGTTCTATGACACCTATGTTTGAATCACTTATCCTACCTATCTTCGTGTCGTGGCGAATTTGCTCATATCACTATTACTAGTGATATGAGCAAATTCCGATGTAGTTCAATGTAGATAAATGCAAGGTTCTGAAGCTTGGGAGTGTCCATAACCCAAGCACTTATAAGTTAAATAATGTAGAACTTAGCCATACAGATTGCGAGGACTTGGGGGTGATGGTAAGCAGCAACCTTAAACTAAGACAGCAATGCCTAAGCGTACGTAATAAGGCAAATAGATTACTGGGATTTATATCAAGAAGTGTTAGCAACAGCTTTATACATCATTAGTAAGGCCTCACCTAGATTACGCAGCTCAGTCAAGGTCATTGATATATATTATAAATAACAATGGGCCTAAGACTGATCCCTGTGGAACACCACTTGTTACAAGTCCCCATTCGGATTTAACCCCATTTATGCACACTCTCTGCTTCCTATTGGTGAGCCATGACTCGATCCATGACAGCACTTTTCCCCCAATGCCATGAGCTGCCACTTTCTTTAACAGTCTCTGGTGCGGTACTCTATCAAAAGCCTTACTAAAGTCTAAATGAACAATATCGAATTCTTTATCGTGATCAACAGCCTCAAAAGCTTTAGTGAAGAAGGTTAATAAATTAGATAGGCAGGAACGGCCCCTCGTGAATCCATGCTGAGTATCATTAATCAAATTATAGTTATCTAGATGGCTTCTAATAATATCAGCTATAATTGACTCTAGTAATTTGCCTACAATTGAGGTCAGGCTTATTGGGCGGTAATTTGACGGTAGTGACTTGTCCCCTGCTTTAAAAATAGGAATTACATTAGCCATCTTCCACATATCAGACACTACACCTGTTTGAAGAGATAAATTAAAAATGTTAGATATTGGTTCACAGAGTTCCATTTTGCATTCCTTAAGAACCCTTGCAAAAAGCTCATCAGGACCCGGCGATTTATTTTGTTTCAGTCGGTCTAGTTGTTTCATAACCATTTCGCTAGTGACTGTGATATTACATAATTTATCTTCTTCTGGGCCTCTGTAAAAATTAATTACTGGGATATTATTAATGTCTTCCTGTGTGAAAACCGAGAGAAAATAATTATTAAAAATAGAGCACATATCATTCTCCTTGTCAGTAAGATGCCCAGAGTTATTTTTAAGGGGACCTATCTTATCCCTAACTTTTGTTCAATAAACCTGGAAAAACTTTTGGGTTAGTTTTTGAATCCTAGCAACTTTAATTTCATAGTCCCGTTTAGCTTTTCTTATTCCCTTTTAACGTCCCTCTTAATGTCAGTATACTGATTTATAAGATGACCCTCACCTCTTTTTATGCGCCTATAAATTCCTTTCTTCTGCCCTAAAAGATACTTAAGCCTATTATTCATCTATTTTGGGTCATTTCTACTTGATCTAATTTCTTTATACGGGATAAATGTTCTTTGGGCAGCCTGTATAGTGTTAAGAAAACTGTCATATTGATACCTCTCTTCGTCACCCCAGTCCACAGTTGATAAGTGTTCTCTAAGTCCATTATAATCTGCTAAGCAAAAATCTGGGACCGTTACTGAATTATCCCTACTATCATACATCCATTCAATGCTAAAGGTAATTGACTTGTGGTCGCTTGAGCCGAGTTCCTCTGTAATTTCTAAATTATTAACAAGGGTTTCCTTGCTTGCCAGAACCAAGTCAAGTAGGTTATTTTCCCTTGTAGGTTCTGTTACAAACTGCTTCAAAAAGCAGTTTTGAACTACTTCTAAAAAGTCGTTAGATTCTAAATTCCCTGTCAAGAAATTCCAATCAATCTGACTAAAGTTAAAGTCCCCTAGAATTACTACGTTATTGTGCCTTGTGGCCTTAACAATTTCCTCCCAAAGTAGTCTCCCTTGTTCCCTATCTAAGTTTGGAGGACGGTAAATCACGCCTAAAATCAATTTTTCACACCCCTCTGAAAATTCTATCCAGACAGACTCTGTATGCATTATTTCAGACTTTATACCCGTTTTTATGGAACAATTTAAATGATCATGGACATAGAGTGCCACCCCACCCCCTTTCCCGATACTTCTGTCTACTTGGAACAATTTAAAACCCTGAATGTGACATTCAGCAGGCATGTCCTGATTTTTCATATTAACCCTTAAACTGTCCACACGTAGATATACGTTCACTCGCGAAAGTGACCGAACATATATCTACGTTTTATTTTACATTCGTTCAAATTTAGCACAATAGGCCTGAGTCGCCTAGACATGAGAGAATGGGTCTGCGCACTCAGTGTGCGCAGTATGAAAAAAATCAGGGAACCCAGGGTACCGCATGGTAGCCCCAGTTAGTTTCAGCTCCATCTTGGGTCAACATCATGGCACCCCCCCCCCGTGATTCACTCACGCCTCGTCGTATTAACACTCTACTATTTTCGGAAAGTGATAGAGAACGCAAGCTTAGTGGATTTGACAGTGATATAACTACTAATAATCAAGGAATTAGTGAAACTATTGATGACAACCCAGATGACCCTCAGCCCATCACCTCTATGGTGGCCAGTGTGGACAGTGTGGCCATACCAGACCCTCAGTCCAGCACATCTGGTGTGGCCAGTGTGGCCACAGTCCCTCAGCCCAGCACCTCTGGGGTTGCTAGTGTTACTACCCAAAGGCAGCTCAGCAAGAGGAAATTATCATTTTCCATGTGTTATGATAGTGACGATAGTGAAGGTGATACAAGTGACGATGATGAAATCGATTTTATGCCCATAGACGATTCGTCGAGTGACAGTGATTATCATTATTCCCCAGTGAAACGTAATTATGGGCGTCATTACCTACGTTCAGGCAGTGTGCCATATGCAGTCAGATGCAAGGGTCGTGGTAGTTCACGATCCAAAACCCCAGCCACTGATAGTGAAAGTGATAATGAAGGAGAGTATGCTGGGATGGAGGAAGAGGTGGTGGGTGGCATGGTGCCTGGACCTCGTGGCGCGGTGTGTGGACAGACAAAGGACCACGAGGCACCCTCTCAATCATGTGCTGGCCCCACTCCCGTCCCTAATGCTCCCCCACGTCCCATGCCACAGGTCCACCCTGCACCATCTGATCGTGAATGAAAGTGGACTGAACATACACCATTCGTGCCACATCCTTTCAATTTTGATGGCAGTGGAAGTGGCATCATGCCACACTGTCCCATCACAAATGAGTCTACAGAGTTAGACTATTTTCAACTATACTTTGATGAGCCAATAATGAACCTGATTGTTACTCAGACCAACCTGTACTACCAGTATACAATGGACCATGCAGATTTTTCAGAATCGTCACGGCTGCGCAGGTGGAAAGATACAACTGTGGCTGAAATGTATTTATTCCTTGGCACTGTCATGCTTATGCCACACACATATAAGAACAATATAGCAAACTACTGGTCCACAGACCACTTCATTAGCACTCCAGTCTTCCGTGACCTCCTTCCCTGCAACAGATTCCTTCTGTTGCTGAGAATGTTGCACTTCTCAGATAGGAATACACCAAACCGAAATGACCTCCTCTACAAAATCCGGGAATTGTTTATGTATCTCAAGCAAAAATTCAGTGCCTACTTTTATCCATTCAAGAACATTGTTGTTGACGAGTCCTTGATTCTGTTCAGGGACGACTGTCATTCAAACAATATATACCAAGCAAACGTAATCGCTTTGGTATAAAACTGTTTGTTATGTGTGACTGTGAGACTGGTCTTGTGTTGGATGTCATTATCTACACAGGTAAAAATACACTTGATGATACCAGGCGCATGTTGGGCATTTCTGGTGATGTTGTTCTCAAGATGATGCAGCCATACCTTGGCAAGGGCCATACATTGTTCACAGACAACTGGTACACAAGCCCTATGCTCGCTGATTTCCTACGTGTGAACAATACTGATATATGTGGAACAGTGAGAAGAAATAGAAAAAACATGCCAAAGTTCACTGGAGGAAGTGTAGTGCAGGCGTTTCATGCCAATGACATCATGGCACTGTCATGGCATGACAAAAGGGACGTGACATTGCTGTCAACCATCCACAGAAACGAGATGGTACAGACAGACACATTGAGCAGGCTCAACAATCAACCTGTTGAAAAGCCAGCTGTTGTCATCGACTATACAAACAATATGCGACTAGTCGACAAGTGTGACATGATGATAGGCTTTGTTGACTGTGTGCGTAGGAGTCGCAAGTGCTATATAAAAGTGTTTTTCCACCTTGTGGACATTGCAATGCTCAATGCCTTCAACATGTATGGAATAAAGACTGGGAAGCGACAACGATATGCAGAATTCACCCTAAATGTCATCAAGCAGATAGGGAGAAAGTATGATACCACACCTATACCTGCCACTCCACAGCGACCTGTCACCCCACAACAGCGACCTGTCACTCCACAACAGCGACCTGTCACTCCACAACCAGAGGGGGAAGTGCCCAACCGAATAATCCCTAACTGTCACTGCCTGATACCATTACCATCTACTCCTAAGAAGAAGTACTCTCAGAAAAAGTGTGTTGTGTGTGCTTACAGTAAACAGCGACCCCAAGTGCGAAAAGACACACGATACATGTGTCAGCAATGTGGAGTGGCACTCTGTATGAATCCATGCTTCTTCGAGTATCATACAGTGGTGGACTTCTAGAAACATAAATAGGACCTGTAAATACCTTGTATATATATGTAAACAATAGTAAGTGATTGAACCAGGTGTACAAATTTATTGATTAGTGTGAACATGTGTGTTTGTGACAGTATGATTACTAATTCAGTAACAAACATTTGTGTCTAAACAAGAATTGGCAATGAAATGAATAGATCTGCATCAAAACATTATTATCATAGCATGAAAACAACAGAAAATGGAAAAAAATTGGAAAAAAAACGATAAATGTTTCTTGTTTCTGCAAGCGGCAGTGCTCCATGTTGCCGACACCACATCATTTAGCACCAATTTCACGGGCTTATATCTCGGTAAGTACTGGCCCTAAAATGTTTTTTTTAGCCTATCCTATTTATAAAAATGTGCTCTTCATTTAAAAAAAAAAAAATGATTTTTTTTTTCAAAATATTCGGTCACTATCGCGAGTGAACGTATATCTACGTGTGGACAGTTTAAAGGTTAAACCACGTCTCAGTTAATGCAAAAACATCAATATTACTTGTACTTGCAACTAATCTCAATTCGTCCATCTTATTTCTCGCACTACGACTATTAGTATAAAAAATGTTCAGAAAACCTCTCTTCTCTTTACTCTTCTTGTTCATTTCTGTTTTTCCACTATACCTATTGCTGTCCTTGTCACCTAGTGCCACTGACTCTCCAATATCCACCTTATTCTGCCTATTACTAGTTCCCCTAAAATTCATAACATTACTACACTGGGACTTCACTGTTTTCCCCCCATAACCCATACCTCTAACTTTTTCTAGTTTAAAGCCCTAACAGCTCCCTCCACTGCAGTTGCTAGTGCCCCCACCCCAGACCTAGATAAGTGAACCCCACCCCTGGCATACATGTCATTTCTGCCATAGAAGAGGTCCCAGTTGTCAATGAATGTTACTGCATTTTCCTTACAGTATTTGTCCAGCCAGCAATTGACACCAATTGCCCTGGACAACCATTCATTTCCAACTCCTCTCCTTGGCAAAATACCACATATGACAGGATTCCCACCCTTCTTCCTAATTCTGTCTATTGCTGACCTATAGCTGCTAATCAGCTCCTCACTCCTACGCCTGCCAACATCGTTGCCTCCAGCACTGAGACAGATAATAGGATTGCTCCCATTACCTCTCATGATGTCGTCCAGACGGCTAACAATATCCTTCATCCCAGCCCCAGGATATCACACCCTCTGCCTCCTATTCCTACCCTTAAGACAAAATTCCCTATCCATAAACTTAATCTGACTGTCCCCAACTAAAACAATGTTCTTACCTCGACTGGAGGTGTGCATGATGTTCTCGACGGTCTTTGTAGAGATGGTCTTTGCTGGGATGTCTTCACATTCGTCTGATAACAAGGAAAAGAGTTCCTGGTTTCACAGCAGTATCCTGGACCTTCTTCAACTTCAGCTTCGTCCCTTCAGATCCGACTAGCATCCATTCGTTGGTCTGATCATCGGCGACATTGTTCCGGGGATAATCCTTGCATATACCCTTCAAACGTTGAATCTCTCTTCTAGCTTCCGTTAATTCCGCCTTAAGTTGGAGATATAGCTGCTCGTAGTCGAGGAAAGCCATCATCCAATCTCAGGTAGCTAAGAACGGAAGCACAGTAGAAAAGTCTTCACAGAATAATAATAATGTAATGGGCCTGTTAGACAGTGAGGAGCAACTAGCTAGGGGGGAACCAAGTCCCAAAGTTTGGGAGGAGAAGGCTAGAGAGACCCTACCAGACCGTTTTCCTGCTGGTTCCACCATGAGAAGTATGGCTCCTGATAATGCTATCAATAGTCTTCATGATATTTCTCATGAGGATGATGAGGGCTTAAGTCTGGAAACTCTGTTTTTTGATGTTGAACTGCAGTCAACTGAAGGAAAGGATGTTCCAGCCAGAGCTGAGCATGATTGGAGCATAGATCAGTTAAGTAGTGTGAGAAGGCTGCACCTACTAGGGTGCAATTAATTTATGTACAGGAGAATGATGTCACTCTTAAGTTGATCAGAGCATCAGCTGTGGCTAAGGAAGAGGTTTCACAATTAAATAAGTGCTTTCATTTCAGAGAGGAAACTCTTACAAAGAAGTTGCCTCTGTTTGTTAATATTGTCTATACCATAGGCTTGAGATGGAGGGTGATAGATAGTTGAAAAGTTAGGCTTTACATCTAACCCCTTTAACACATTTCTAAATAATTTTGAGGTATAGTTAGACCCTTGATCTGTTTGTACCTCCCGAGGAAAGCCAACATGAGAAAAGAACTTCATCAATGGAAGGAGAACAAGGGTTTTGTCACCAGATGATGATGTCCAAGGTTTCCAGGCATTTCTTCAGGCCTCAGCTGTGGGAGACTGTCGAAGAGTATAGTAAGACCTATCATGTCTGTCAATTTTTAGGGAAACCTAGTCAGCCTATTTCAGCACCAGGTGAACCCTTCAGCAAGCTGGTAGTAGATGTAGTTGGCCCAATCCCAAGGCCCAGAATGGGAAATGATTATTTACTCACAATTATTTGCTCCACTACCAGGTACCTGGAAGCAGTTCCTCTACATAAGATAACAGCTCATGTAGTCTTAAGGGCTTTGATGAAGTTCTTTTCTCATGTTGGCTTTCCTCGGGAGGTACAAACAGATCCTCAAAATTATTTAGAAATGTGTTAAAGGGGTTAGATGTAAAGCCTAACTTTTCAACTATCTATCACCCTCCATCTCAAACCTATGGAATAGACAATACTAACAACTGGGATGAGAGGATCCCTCTCTTTGTAATTGCTGAGCGGGAAGCACTCTGGAATCTCTGAGCTATTGGCTTGGGGAGGATGGTGATGCTTCCCCCTCAGAGTTTTTTCTCAGTTTCAGATACTGTTTGGCTCGCATGAAGTAGATGGTACCAGTGAACGTGCCCATCAACCAGACCCAAATGATGATGTGGGACCGTAATGTGGACCGTAATGCTCTGGAGGCTGGAGATGAAGTACTGGCCAGTTCATGTGAAAATCTGGATGGCAAGTTGCTGTGAGCGGAACATGAGTGTAATGCACCCAGTAACTCGTTAAAGGGTTTAAAGTTAAATCAGAAATCTAGAGTGACGAGTGTTTTAATGGAAGGTAAATGGGTGAAAAACAGTAATCTGTATGTAATGGCTAAAGTGTATGTAAGAAATTCCATATTTGTAAAAGATTTTGGGAAACACATGTTTGGTCCTGCTGAGTAAAATGTTGGAGAGTTGGCTCAGCCACCGTGGAACCTTGTAAAAGTTTTGGATGTCACTAAAGGGAAAAAGTTAAAATTCCATGAGGTAATTGTTAAGGAAGCTGAGCCAATTCACCAATTATTGTGTGTGAAAAATCTGTATGAAAACTGGGATATGGAGGAAGAAGTGAAATTCTTTCAATATCAGTTTGTAATGCTT
>WNWK01036397.1:0-19190 GCA_009830355.1 Cherax destructor | reverse complement strand
ATCATGCTACAGACAGCATGCTACAGACAAGTGTATAACCCATGGTACACTCAATGTACACAAGTGTATACTCCATGGTACATTCAATGTACACTAGTGTATACCCCATGGTACATTCAATGTACACATGGTGCATTCAATGTTACAAGTGTATACCCCATGGTATATTCAATGTACACTAGTGTATACCCCATGGTGCATTCAATGTACACAAGTGTATACACCATGGTACATTCAATGTTACAAGTGTATACCCCATGGTATATTCAATGTACACTAGTGTATACCCCATGGTATATTCAATGTACACAAGTGTATACCCCATGGTATATTCAATGTACACAAGTGTATACCCCATGGTATAGTCAATGTACACAAGTGTATTCCCCATGGTATAGTTAATGTACACAAGTGTATTCCCCATGGTATAGTCAATGTACACAAGTGTATTCCCCATGGTATAGTCAATGTACACAAGTGTATTCCCCATGGTATAGTCAATGTACACAAGTGTATTCCCCATGGTATAGTTAATGTACACAAGTGTATTCCCCATGGTATAGTTAATGTACACAAGTGTATTCCCCATGGTATAGTTAATGTACACAAGTCTAGGTGGATTGTCGTCTAACTAACCATAGTACACTTCACATTAATTAGATAAAAACTTCCTTTACTTCATAACTGGCAATTAAATTATTTTTCAGTTGGTTAAACTTACTTAAAAGTTGCATTGATTCGTTTTAAAACAAATTAAAACAGTACAGAAACTCCAGTCTTAAGATAAGGAAGAAACTCCATTCTTAAGATAAGGAAGAAACTCCAGTCTTAAGATAAGGAAGAAACTCCAGTCTTAAGATAAGGAAGAAACTCCAGTCTTAAGATAAGGAAGAAACTCCAGTCTTAAGATAAGGAAGAAACTCAGTCTTAAGATAAGGAAGAAACTCCAGTCTTAAGATAAGGAAGAAACTCCAGTCTTAAGATAAGGAAGAAACTCCAGTCTTAAGATAAGGAAGAAACTCCAGTCTTAAGATAAGGAAGAAACTCCAGTCTTAAGATAAGGAAGAAACTCCAGTCTTAAGAAAAGGAAGAAGCAGTGATGAAAAATATCCCAGAAATATTGTTATAGTGATTATTTAAGTTGTGTTATGAACTCCAGGAGAAAGTTGTCAGTACAAGTATTGTTAAGGTTAACAATAGTTATTATAACACAAATAATTACTATCAGTTAGTAATTACAAATAAGTAATCAACCTTTACACAAACTATACGAGAAAATGAGAATGGATTAGGAGGGTACACAACCACACTGAGATCCAGCTCTGGGGCCCTGATGGTCACCAGGTCAAACATTATCTTTCTTTCTACCTTCTTTTCCTCTTTCTCTCGTCAGATCATTTCCTTACACCTCTATTTGATGTCTTTTTTTTTACGACTATGTGGCTAAATTAATAAACATATATTTATAGACAATTACCTTTTTCATTAATTTTAATGAAGGATCTTTTGCTCCAAGTGTTGTTCAGTCTTTGATATATTCACTTATAACAGCTTTCATGTGACATTATTTTCGTGACGAATATATGTTGTTTACACACTTTGTTCAGCACTAATATTTTCTTTATTAGTGTCTGGCAACACTTGATGTGGATAAAAGATTGTCAAGTTACACCAGTCATCACCAGATATTTTATTTGTTGATTCACTCACAAACTTTTAAGATTTCAAGTGAAACATTTCAGACAATTAGTTATTTTCTTGTTAGTTACTTTCACAGTTTGTTAGTGTGCACAGTGCACCTTAGAGCAGCTTTTCATGTTCATGCAATAACAATCAGGCTGTTACTACTGGCCGCATGCAATCCAACGGATGAAAAACAACCCGGATGGTCGGTCACTGACTGTTGGTAATTCCTCGTATGTATGATATGAGGTTGTTGAACAGTCTTGGGCCCCTGATGTTTATATTTTCTCTTAGTGTACTCATGACACCCATGCTTCTCATTGGTGGTATGTGCTTCAGAAATATTTAATAAAAATAACAGTGAATCTGATTCCTCATATGTGTGTGTTGCTAACATATGTATAGCATCCGCTTGTGATTTGTATAGGCCTATGGGGCTTCAGGGGATCTCCTTTAGACATTAACAGAAATATTTTTTACCTCCGTTTGGGATCAGAAATCGGAAAAAGATCCTGGGTACTTCAACACATTGTCTAAATCAGTGGTTTTTCAACCTTTTGACACCTGCGGACCGGTAAAAATAGGAGAAATATTTCGCGGACAGCTAAAAATAAAAACTATTATTTATATAATAGTATAGTATTTTTTTTATTTTGTGTATAAGTTTTTTAATTTAATAACATAAAATAAAAATTCTATAGCTACTTAACTAGGGACGCCAAGCCCATGATGACACTCTTCAAATCACTTGTTCTCTCTAGGCTGCAATACTGTTGTACACTAACTGCCCCCTTCAAGGCTGGCGACATTGCAGACCTGGAGAATGTACAAAGAACTTTCACAGCACACATAAGTACGATAAAGCACCTAAATTACTGGGAACGGTTAAAGGTTCTTGATCTGTATTCCCTGGAACGCAGGCGAGAGAGATACATGATAATATACACTTGGAAGGTCCTGGAGGGATTGGTACGAAACCTGCACACGAAAATCATTCCCTATGAAAGCAAAGAAGGGGCGCCACGAGTACATTGAGAAACAACAACATAAGTGTCTGGGGCCCAAGACTGTTCAACTGCCTCCCAGCATACATAAGTGGGATTACCAATAGACCCCTGGCTATCTTCAAGAATGCACTAGACAGGCACCTAAAGTCAGTACCTGACTAACCGGGTTGTGGTTCAGTTTGCGTGCGACCAGCAGTAACAGCCTGGTTGATCAGACCCTGATCCACCATGAGGCCTGGTCTCAGACCGAGCCGCGGAGGCGTTGACCCCCGAAACCCTCTCCAGGTAAACCAAAAACCAAACTGTAAACGAAAATGCTAATAATATTTAATAATATAATGTTTTGAAATTTTGAGAAAGCAATATTAAATTCAAATTTTTATTATTATTTAATTCAACTAAAATTAGTGGGAACTCTGCTGCTTCTTCTTTCCTAGAATATTTGAAAACCGTGGCTCCAGCCGTGGCTCCAGCCGTGGCTCCAGCCGTGGCTCCAACCATGGCTCCAGTGTTGTTTCTGACAGACGAAGCTCTGCATTGACATCCATTGGTTTTCTCTGGTTTTTATCACTGATATGGCTGAGAGAGTCCGTAGTTTGGAGATTAGGAGGAGGTGTGGGATTACCAAAACTATTATCCAGAGAACTGAGGAGGGGTTGTTGAGGTGGTTTGGATATGTAGAGAGGATGGAACGAAATGTAATGACTTCGAGAGTGTATAAATCTGTAGTGAATAGGGGTAGGGATCGGCCTAGGAAAGGTTGGAGGGCGTGAGTAAAGGAGGTTTTGTGTGCGAGGGGCTTGGACTTCCAGCAAGCGTGCGAGAGCGTGTTAGATAGGAGCGAATGGAGACAAATGGTTTTTATTACTTGACGTGCTGTTGGAGTGTGAGCAAGGTAACGTTTATGAAGGGATTCAGGGAAACCGGCAGGCCAGACTTGAGTCCTGGAGATGGGAAGTACAGTGCCGGCACTCTGAAGGAGGAGTGTTAATGTTGCAGTTTTATAACTGAAGTGTAAAGCACCCCTCTGGCAAAACAATGCTGGAGTGAATGATGATGAAAGTTTTTCTTTTTCGGGCCATCCTGCCTTGGTGGGAAGCGGCCGATGTGTTAATAAAAAAAAATAATGGCTGAAAAAGTCTTCTCGCAAAAATAAGTAATAGAAAATACGACCAAAAATTTAATAGCTCAGTGTGTATTTTTTCCAAAAAATGAATGCAAATGAAGAGCAAGTTTGGAAGGTTCATAGCCTCATTTGATAGAATTTCGGAATACACAATGACCGTGGCGATAGCTCATTGCTAGAGGATGCAGTCAAACCAAGCTTTAAGAGGCATCTAAGTACCCATGTCTTCTAATAACATGTTCATTCCTCCACTATAATCTACCGTGTCCATAATTACTATCACATTTGCTTTGTCTGTTTCGTAAGGTGAAGTCCAGGATCTTTCCTTAATTCATGGTAAACTTAACAAATCTTTGAGGACAATTGTTTTGTAGAGGTGTGAGCTTTGCTCAGACATCTACAACAAGGAAAGATCCTGGACTTCACCTTACGAAACAGACAAAGCAAATGCGATAGTAATTATGGACAAGGTAGATTATTCCTTATCGTAATACTTAACAAAGTTTCCTTTTATTTTTTTAGATGCAGTTGTACATTCCGAAGTAGCAACACATTTATTTGTTTTTCCTTGTGTCTTCTAAACTTGCAACACTCGTGCTTGTCTTATTCTCGCTGTTGTCACAACTTTTCTCCTGACTATTGTTCTTGCTTTTGGAGAAGGTTAAAAGGTTTTGCTGTTTTGTCCTTTTATTGTCTCCATTTTGTAGGGTTTCAAATTCTACATCACAATGACACAGGATATAAATGGCTTTGCGGAATATAGTGAAACTTTTCTATAGTGGACACTGGTGGAGATGCAATAAGTGTCCCTTATGGAGGCGTTGGTATATAAAAAAACTGTTCAGATGATGTTCAGTGTATATAAATGTATATAACAGTGTATATAACAGTTTTTTATACACGAACCTATCCATAACGAACACTGATTGCGTTCCCACCAGTGTCCGCTATAGAGATTTTTCACTGTACCACAACACCATACACCATACATGCGGGAAGTGATTAATACGTGTTTTCGACACACGAAACAAAGTGTGTATGTATACTCGTCGTCGCAGACTGCGCTGTCCCGCTCATGATTAAAGTGCCGGCAGAAAACTTTTTCACGGATCGGCACCAGTCCGCGAACCGGCGGTTGAGAAACACTGGTCTAAATCACGGCGTGTGGGTCACGCCCTTCACTGGGATCAGTCACGGCATTGATTCTCACAAGAAAAAACTGGGAGTTCAACATCTGGAGCTCTGCACAATTGCCATGCTTCCTTTTAATGTTCCATTGCAATATTGTCATTATAAGTTACCAGTAATACACCTATGTGAAAGACCAGGTGGGGAATTATAGGCCAAGGTGGTCAGTAGTGTGTGTCAGATATATTGTTCAATATCAGATATATTGTTCAATGTATAGTGGTTGAGAATGTAGGGGAAGAGCAAGTTAGTGTGATGGAAAAGCAAGTTAGTGTAATGGAAGAACAAGTTAGTGTAATGGAAGAACAAGTTAGTGTAATGGAAGAACAAGTTAGTGTAATGGAAGAGCAAGTTAGTGTGATGGAAGAAATGGGTGAAATAAATTGGAGAGAGGAGAGAGAAGAAACACTGGCAGAGGCCATGGAATGAAAGGGTTGTGAAAAAACGGGTGTCCTCAGATGAAGGACTGAAAGTATGTGAAGTGCGTGTGCATTTCCGTGACTGTGACGCGTTGTAAATCAAAGACTGAGGTAGACTGAGGTAGACTGAGGTAGACTGAGGTAGACTGAGATAGACTGAGGTATACTGATAGAAAACAGAAAAAACGTGGAGGGACAATAAGTTAGTAGTGATGCCTGGAGCCGGAGGTTTTTCTTGCGTCTTTGAAGATGCTGACTAAATCCCAAAGGAACAGCTGGAGAAAGCTGTTTAGACAGGTAGAAATGAGAACCTAGAGTTTACCTGGAGAGGGTTTCGGGGGTCAACGCCCCCGCGGTTCAGTCTGAGACCAGGCCTCATGGTTGATCAGGGTCTGATCAACCAGGCTGTTACTGCTGTCCGAATGCAAACTGACGTACGAACCACAACCTGGTTGGTAAGGTACTGACATTAGGTGCCTGTCCAGTGCCTTCTTGAAGACAGCCAGGGGTCTGTTGGTAATCTCCCTTATGTATGTTGGGAGGCAGTTGAACAGTCTTGAGCCCCGGACATTTACTGTATTGTCTCTCAGTGTACTCGCGGCACCCCTGCTTTTCATTTGGAAAATGTTGCATCTCCTGCTGAGTCTTTTGCTTTCACAGGGAGTGATTTTCGTGTGCAGGTTTGGTACCAATCCCTCCAGGACCTTCCAAGGGTATATTATCATGTATCTCTCTCGCCTGCGTTCCAGGGAATACAGATCAAGAACCTTTAACCGTTCCCAGTAATTTAGGGGTCCTTATCTTACTTATGTGTGACGTGGAAGTTCTTCGTACACTCTCCAGGTCAGCAATGTCGCCAGCCTTGAAGAGGGCCGTTAGTGTACAGCAGTATTTCAGCCTAGAGAGAAGAAGCGATTTGAAGAGAATCATCATGGGCTTGGCGTCCCTAGTTTTGAAGGTTCTCACTATCCATCCTATCATTTTCCTAGCCGATGAGGTAGATACATTGTTGTGGTCTTTGAAGGCGAGATCCTCTGACATTATCACTCCCAGGTACTTCACATTACTTTTTCTCTTTATTATATGGTTAGAATTTGTCGTATACCCCGATACATTTTTTATTTCCTCAAGTTTTCCACATCTGAGTAGCTGAAATTTCTCCTCGTTGAATTTCATATTGTTTTGAGTGGCCCATTTGAAGATTTGGTTGATGTCCGCTTGGAGTCTTGCTTTGTCTTCGATGGAGGTCATTGTCATGGCAATCTGGGTGTCATCCGCAAAGGAAGACATTTCTGACATAGACATCTCTGTCTATGTCAGAAATGAGGATGAGGAATAGAATGGGAGCGAGTACTGTGCCTTGTGGAACAGAGCTTTTCACCGTAGCTGCCTCAGACTTTACTCTGTTTACTATTACGCTTTGTGTTCTATTTGTCATTAAGTTATAGATCCATCTACCAACTTTCCTGTTATTCCTTTATCACGCATTTTCTGTGCTATTACGCCATGGTCACACTTGTCGAAAGCTTTTGAAAAGTCTGTGTATAATACATCTGTATTTTGTTTATTCTCTACAGCATCCAGGACCCTGTCATAGTGGTGCAGGAGCTGGGACAGGCAGGAATGACCTGCTCTAAATCAGTGTTGACCTGGGTTGTGTAATTGATGGGTATCTAGGTGGTTGGCGATCTTGCTTCTTAGAACCCTCTCAAAGATTTTTATGATATGGGATGTTAGTGCTATCGGTCTGTAGTTCTTTGCAATTGCTTTACTGCCCACGTTGTGGAGTGGGGCTTTGTTTGTTGCTTTTAGTGTGTGTGGGATGACCCCTGTGTCCATGCCATAAAGATTGCACACTTAAGTACACATAAATGTGGGCGTTGTGGGTGACATGCAGCTTAAGAGTAGGATTTCTATGGCGCATTTTCTATTATATAACAACAGACTTTACCTTTCCGAACAAAAATGATGCACCGACGGTAAGGAGTGTCTTTAGAATGTATCCTTATTCTGTATTACTCTGTGGACTCGATACTTCATCAATGATCTACAGTATTTTGCCCGGTGGCCAAAGTGTCAGGTTTAACGACATTGTCTGAATGCTGGATAAACTTCTCTTAATTTCAGATATTTATCTGCGAAGTAGATTGAGGAGGGTGGCTACGGAATGCAGAAATTAGTTTGGTTATGTTTCTTGGACGCCTTCTCTGCCCACAGGATATACCGTATTTCGCGGCTTATAAGACGCGACTTATAAGACTTGTTTTAGTTTGAATGGCTCAGCATCGAACGTAACTGGGAGAGCTACAGCTCACCTCACACCCAGACTTATAGCTCCCGTCACTGACCTTCAGTTTATAGGACGCAGGGTGTTTTTTGGAGACAAACATGCGTCTAATAAGCCGCTGAATACGGTAAGTTTTATCTTTAATGCTCGAAAACTGTTGAGGAAGAGGTGCACTCAGACATTCTGATCTTACTTGACAGTTGTGGTTCTAGTAGTGCATATACGCAGCAATATCATGGTGACCTGGTTAGCGTCAGTTACGCTGATAATGCGTATTCCTCTCTTCAGAAGATAGAAGCAGATGTCTTGGCCGACGGTGGTCATGAATCAATGGTTAACATGATGGTCCAAAAACTACGCATTGTTGCTTATTTCCTAGAAAAAAGCATTTTGTCCATTTTTTAAAAGAGTTCTTGTGAAGGTAGAGGTTTTCAGGTGTGAGTGAGATGTGTGAGTTATATTATCCGAGATGATAATTATTTGTTAAGGTTTTTGAAAGATAGAAATAAGCTCTTTTGTTATTTCATGCGTAGACGATCCATGAATCATCGCTGTATCGTAGAAAAAAACAATTCCAAGACAAGCCACGGGGGATGGAAATCTTTAGCTCAAGTACTTTCACACTTCTCAGTGCGTCATCAGGAGCTATGCAATGTTGCAAGAGAGCAACTAAAGCAGGAAGAGAGTTCTGAAGGTAGAGCGATCAATAATGTTGTCAGGTGGTACAGGTCACCGAGACTGTGCTCAGGAAGTGCACGATAGCCCGTCTCTTGCTCCAAATAGGGAAGCAATCGTGAGAATTGTGGAAAGAAATATTTGATCCAACATGAACTGCTTCGCTTCCGTGAAAACCACCTCTTATCTGGTGCTCAGATAAGGAAAAAAGAAATGAAGTGTTTTCAGTCTCCCAGGAAGAGGTTAATAGCTTCATTTCCTCTTATCAAAACACCTTTACTATACTCAAGATCCCTTCTATGATATGATGCTCTTCAGGACATAAAGGAGTTTAAAGTTTCTTGGATCTTGCCATGACCCTAGACACAGATTATCGATCACTAACCATTTTTATTTCTTGTAAATTATTCCAAGTTACACCCTGAAACCAGATGCTACACACCCCCTACCCTTCCTAAAGCCTCCTTGTTCATCTGCTATCCTGCTCTCCGTCTTACTCTTAATTCTTTCAATAATAACTCTACAATACACTTTACCAGGTATACTCAACAGACTTATTCCCCTATAATTTTTACACTCTCTTTTGTCCCCTTTTTCTTTATACATAAGAACTATGTATGCTCTCTGCCAGTCCCTAAAAAACTATATCCCCACCTGCTTTTAACATTTTTATCTTTATACCATCAATCCCAGCTGCCTTACCCCCTTTCATTCTACTCACTGCCTCACGAACTTTCCCCACACTCACAACTGGAACTTCCTCACTCCTTGCCCTATACACGAAATTACAGCTTCCCTATCTTCATCAACATTTAACAATTCCTCAAAATATTCCCTCCATCTTCTTGATACATCAAACTCTCCATTTAATAACTCTCCTCTCCTATTTTTAACTAACAAATCCATTCTTTCCCTAGGCTTTCTCAACTTATTAATCTCACTCCAAAACTTTTTCTTATTTTCAACAAAATTTGTTGATAACATCTCACCCACTCTCTCATTTGCTCTCTTTTTACATTGCTTCACCACTCTCTTAACCTCTCTTTTTCTCTACATTTACTCCTCCCTCCTCGCATCACTTCTACTTTGTAAAAACCTCTCATACGCTAACTTTTTCTCTCTTACTACTCTCTTTACACTATCATTCCCTCCCACACCCACTTTCCTGTAACCACAAACTTCTGCTGAACTTTCTAACACTATATTTTTAAACTTACCCCATACATCTTCCCCATTGCCTATACTCTCACTAGCCCATCTGTCCTCCAATAGTTGTTTATATCTTACCCTAACTGCCTCCTCCTTTAGTTTATAAATCTTCACTTCTCTCTTACTTGCTGTTTCCATTCTCCTTGTATCCCATCTACCTTTTACTCTCACTGTAGCTACAACTAAAAAGTTTTTTAATATATCTGTGGCCCCTCTATAAACATGTACATCCTGATGTCTACCCAACAGTATTTTATCTACCAATACGTAGTCCAACAACCTACTATTATTTAGCCCTACATCATATCTTGTATACTTATTTATTCTCTTTTTCTTAAAATATTTGTTAGCTATAACCAAGCCCCTTTCTATACAAAGTTCAATCAAATGCTCCCCATTATCATTTACACCTGGCACCCAAAACTTACCTACCACACCCTCTCTATTCGCTTCTCCTACTTTAGCATTTAGGTCCCCTACCATAATTAGTCTCTCTTGGTTCAAAAGTTCCTACACACTCGCTTAACATCTCCCAAAATCTCTCTCTCTCCTCTACACTCCTCTCTTCTCCAGGTGCATACACACTTATTATGACCCACTTTTCACATCCGACCCTTATTTTAATCCACATAATCCTTGAATTTATGCATTTATATTCCCTCTTCTCTCTCCATAAGTGATCCTTCAACATTATTGCTACCCCTTCCTTAGCTCTAACTCTCTCAGATACTCCTGACTTAATCCCATTTATTTCTCCCCACTGAAACTCGCCTACCCTCTTTAGCTTTGTTTCGCTTAGAGCCAGGACATCCAGCTTCTTTTTATTCATAACATCAGCAATCATCTCTTTCTCATCATCCGCACTACATCCACGCACATTCAAACATCCCAATGCATCATGTGAAAATTATAATATTCCATAATTTTTGGCTGTGTAGATGCAAATTAGCCAATATTATAAGAGACTGAAGGAGGGGTGTTAATGTTGCACTCTTGTTACTGTAATGTGAGTGCGCCTCTGGCAAGACAGTGATGGAGTGAATGATGAAAGTTTTTCTTTTTTGGGCCACCGTACCTTGGTGGGAAACGGCCGATGTGTTAATAAAATAAAAAAAATACAGGAGACTACACTCACACGACACAAAATTTAACACAAACTTTAAGCGCTTAGAAAACATTGATTTTCACACAAAACAAAACAGACAAAACAAAATGCTGTGTCTTTTGACGGTCGAATAAATTCCCTGAGTTTCATTAAGATCAGTATGTTGGTTTCTGTGATTTAAACGGGAGAACAAATGACCTGAAAGAAAACTATTTTTTAACCTACACACTCACACATGCATGCATATATGCGTGCACACACACACACACGCACACACACACACACACACACACACACACACGGAGCTGGGTCTCGACCCCTGCAACCACAATTAGGTGAGTACACGTAAACAAGGAGTGTTGGTAAGTGACGAGGTGTCAGGAGTGGGCGCATGTGTCAAGTGGGGTTCCTCAAAGGTCAGTCACAGGGGCGGTACTTTTTATTGTATATGTGAATGACAGGACAGAAGGGATAGATTCAGAGGTGTCCCTGCTCGCAGACGATGGGAAACTAATAAAGAGAATACAAGTGTAGAAGGGTCAGGCAGGACTACAAATGGAGCTGGACAGGCTGCAAGCCTGGTCCAACAAATGGAGCTGGACAAGCTGCAAGCCTGGTCCAACAATTGGCTCCTGGAGTTTCACTTCACCAAGTGCAAAGTTATGAATGTTGGGGTCAAAGGCTGCAAAACTCACTTATGAAAAAGGATCTTGGGGTGAGCATCATACCAAACACATCTGAGGCACACACCAACCAAATAACCGCTGCAGCATATAGGCTCTTGGAAAACCTAAACCTAAGAATAGCGTTTCGACGTGTAAGTAGTCATTCACGACACCGTACACCGTGTTTGTTTGAGTACGGGGGTGGTATTTTGCGTACGATTTAGACCATAGGTTGTTTTAATAATTTTGTGTGTACTCTCATAATTTTACCAGTAAGGCCCTAGTATGTGGAGGGCCTGTTTTGGAAAGTACAGGTGTGATTTTACCTGCAGACTAAGAGGCTGGCAGAAGGAGGGGTGTTTTAATTTTAAACAACTAGTATCAGTGTGCTAGTAAGTTATTTTGTAATATGTATAGGGTAGGTTGTGTGTCGTAAATAGTATAACGTTAAAATATATTATGTTTTTGTATATGATTAATCTCTCTTTCTAGTTTGTGTTTTCTTAGGGGAATGTACCTTGAGCATACCTCAGGTGCCACAGATTTATTTCTTTCTAGGCATAGATTTGGATCTGTGTTGCTTAGGATATCTTCCCAGCATGTTTCATTTAGGACATGGTTAATTTGATCCCGTTGGATGTTTTTGTTATTGAAATTATTGATGATTGTTATTAAATATTTCATAACTAATGTGTGAGAGAATTTTCATCTGAGCTGCCTCTTCGTATATGTATCTCTGCTATAACATTTGTCACATTCATCCATTTTAAATGTCTTAAGTTGAAATCACCCAACAAGATTTTTGAGATTGGGGTTAGAAGATTTTTCCAGACAGTGGTCAATTTTCAAAAGCTATTCCATGAAATGTTGGAAGGTTGCAGCTGGAGGCTTGAATACAACCACAATGACAAGGTTCTGAAGGTTGCAGCTGGAGGCTTGAATACAACCACAATGACAAGGTTCTGAAGGTTGCAGCTGGAGGCTTGAATACAACCACAATGACAAGGTTCTGAAGGTTGCAGCTGGAGGCTTGAATACAACCACAATGACAAGGTTCTGAAGGTTGCAGCTGGAGGCTTGAATACAACCACAATAACAAGGTTCTGGTTCTCAGTCTTTATTGTCAATCCTTCCACTACATCATTTATGTAGTTCAGCAGTTTTAAGCAGATCCATACACAGTGTAATGTATTTATTGCATTACGTAAATAAATGCTGGTACCTGGGGGTAAAAGCCTGTCTAGAGGCATTTAAAATATTAAACAAAACACACCAACCTAGGGACAAGCTTGTTCCTTAACTAAAACTTTACCTGTTCAATAATCTATCAGGAAAGATAGATAAATTCACCTTTATATTATTATGAGGAATGGAACAAAAACTAGCATATACAAAAACATATTATATTTTAGGGTTATACTATTTACGACACACAACCTACCCTATACATATTACAAAATAACTTACTAGCACACTGCTACTAGTTGTTTAAAATTAAAACACTCCTCCTTCTGCGAGCCTCTTAGTCTGCAGGTAAAATCACACCTGTACTCTCCAAAACAGGCCCTCCACATACTAGAGCCTTACTGGTAAAATTATGAGAGTACACACAAAATTATTAAAACAACCTATGGTCTAAATCGTACGCAAAATGCCACCCCCGTACTCAAACAAACACCAAACATCAGTACTGACACACACTTTCTCCCTCCCTCGCCTGGCCCACTGACCAGGTCTTATACACGTTCGTTTGTGTTAGTCTTCGTTCACTGACACTTTCAATGAAGCGTTTTCTATACACATAATACAATGCAGTGACCTGCATAATACATACCTTTAGGAAGAGGTAGGATAAGACTTTCGAAACCAGGAGAGAGGGAACCTCGTAGTGACCAGGAAAGAGGCGGAGTCGTGAGCTATGAATCGACCCCTGCAACCACATAAAGGTGAGTACATATAGGAGAGTACACACACACACATACATAGGTATGATAAGGCTCATGGAACAGTGAGACAGTGGACCTAGTAGCGACCAGTGAAGAGGCGGGACCGGTGAGGGTCCGGGTTCGATTCCCGGCGTGTTTCCTTACACCGGTTGTCTATGTTTACCCATCAAAAAAATGGGTACTTGGGTGTTAGTGGACTGGTGTGGGTCGCATCCCGGGACAAAATTGACCTAATTTGCGGGAAATGCTCTGCATAACAAGGGGCTTTCTATATAGCAGTATGTCATTGATGTCAGCTATGGTCTGTATACCTAGTACATGTACTAGTAGAAATAAAGATATTATTATTATTAGTTACGTCAGCTCCTGATGTAGTGCCACCAGGACAGTATTACGAGAGTGTTTGAGCTGTAATTATTGAACAGCAGTGTCTATGAACAGTCACACAAAACTAAAACAAGGAATTCAAAGAAAGAAAAACATAGCTCAATAGATTTTGTGAAAGTGTGGGTGGGAATGTTGTTGTTATTGAAGAGGGAGTGAGGGTAAGCAGCCAGGCGTCAACAAGAAGAAGAGGGAGTGAGGGTAAGCAGCCAGGCGTCAACAAGAAAAAGAGGGAGTGAGGGTAAGCAGCCAGGCGTCAACAACAAGAAGAGGGAGTGAGGGTAAGCAGCCAGGCGTCAACAAGAAGAAGAGGGAGTGAGGGTAAGCAGCCAGGCGTCAACAAGAAGAAGAGGGAGTGAGGGTAAGCAGCCAGGCGTCAACAACAAGAAGAGGGAGTGAGGGTAAGCAGCCAGGCGTCAACAACAAGAAGAGGGAGTGAGGGTAAGCAGCCAGGCGTCAACAACAAGAAGAGGGAGTGAGGGTAAGCAGCCAGGCGTCAACAACAAGAAGAGGGAGTGAGGGTAAGCAGCCAGGCGTCAACAACAAGCACAGCGAAAATACTGAAAAAAAATGATTTGTGATCCATAAAAAAACGTTGAGTGAGTGACTGGGAAGATTTGATGATGCTGGGAAGAATAACTGTACGCTTAGAGAGACAATGGCCTTTTTCCAAGGATTGTGGACACCAGGTTTGTGGACACCAGGTTTGGTAAAGTAATAAGCTTTTTCTTGGCCCCTTTTTGTAGTCTGAGTCAAGTAATTTCTGTCTCCATGCTCGTGAGATTTTAAGCTCAGTGAAGATCATTTGCCATGAGGAAGGCCACTGTAAGGATGACGTAAATTGTTATATATAAAGTGATAACTAATAGGTAAAGACAGGTTACTTCTAGCTAATTAAACAGTAGAAAAATACATTCAGTGGCCACTTTATAAGGTACACTTTTCTAGTACTGGACCTTCCTTTGCACTCAAAACCTGAATTCTTCGTGACATGGCTCCAGCAAAGTCCTGAAACCATTCCTTAGTTATTCTGGTCCATGTTGACAAAGTCACACAGTTGCTGCAGATTTGTCGGCTGTACATTCATACTGCGAACCTCCAGTTCCCCCAGATCCCAAAGGTTTATGCCAGATTCTGATCCTACCATTTACATGTCGCAACAGAAATAACAATGTAAATGAATGGTTCAGAGAACCGACAAGTTGGTAAATTAGACACATATGCAAGACTTGGGTATCTTTATTGAGGAAACGTTTCGCCACACAGTGGCTTCATCAGTCCATACAAAGGAGAATCGTGAAGATCAGGAGGTGTTTGAGGTAATCAGTCCCTCGGCCTTGAGTCGATGTAGTCAGTCCATCAATCTTGTAAAGAATACAGCATATGTGCGAAGGAGAAGCCAATATATCGTAGGCAGGAGAGGTGCAGCAGTCGTAGGTGGTGTCACATTTGTCCAATGTGGAAGTAGGTCGTGCCCAAGGGTTAGGCAAGTGAAGAATTCCCTGTATTAAGATACCAAGATGTCGCTATGTCAGACAGGATGTAAATGAATGGTTCACAGAACCGACGAGTTGGTAAATTTGACACATATACAACACTTGGGTATAAAGATATCCTTCCAGTACAAGATTCACCCCAACAACCAATCCTAACCCTCACCCCAACCCCCGCCCCTCTCTATTACTGCTTCTCCTCTTACACATGGGGAGGAACTAAAACAAGATACACTGTAACAGACAGGAAATTGAATATGTGGTGTACTAAAACAGATGTTACTATAAATAGGAGTGATACATGAAAAGAAAGGTTTCTGGTGTAGAAGACTGAAGCTCTGGTGAAGTGGTATAGGTGACTGAAGCTGTGGTGAAGTGGTGTAGGTGACTGAAGCTCTGGTGAAGTGGTGTAGGTGACTGAAGCTCTGGTGAAGTGGTGTAGGTGACTGAAGCTCTGGTGAAGTGGTGTAGGTGACTGAAGCTGTGGTGAAGTGGTGTAGGTGACTGAAGCTCTGGTGAAGTGGTGTAGGTGACTGAAGCTCTGGTGAAGTGGTGTAGGTGACTGAAGCTCTGGTGAAGTGGTGTAGGTGACTGAAGCTCTGGTGAAGTGGTGTAGGTGACTGAAGCTCTGGTGAAGTGGTGTAGGTGACTGAAGCTGTGGTGAAGTGGTGTAGGTGACTGAAGCTCTGGTGAAGTGGTGTAGGTGACTGAAGCTCTGGTGAAGTGGTGTAGGTGACTGAAGCTCTGGTGAAGTGGTGTAGGTGACTGAAGCTCTGGTGAAGTGGTGTAGGTGACTGAAGCTCTGGTGAAGTGGTGTAGGTGACTGAAGCTGTGGTGAAGTGGTGTAGGTGACTGAAGCTCTGGTGAAGTGGTGTAGGTGACTGAAGCTCTGGTGAAGTGGTGTAGGTGACTGAAGCTCTGGTGAAGTGGTGTAGGTGACTGAAGCTCTGGTGAAGTGGTGTAGGTGACTGAAGCTCTGGTGAAGTGGTGTAGGTGACTGAAGCTCTGGTGAAGTGGTGTAGGTGACTGAAGCTCTGGTGAAGAGGTGTAGGTGACTGAAGCTCTGGTGAAGTGGTGTAGGTGACTGAAGCTCTGGTGAAGTGGTGTAGGTGACTGAAGCTCTGATGAAGTGGTGTAGGAGACTGAAGCTCTGGTGAAGTGGTGTAGGTGACTGAAGCTCTGGTGAAGTGGTGTAGGTGACTGAAGCTCTGGTGAAGTGGTATAGGTGACTGAAGCTCTGGTGAAGTGGTGTAGGTGACTGAAGATCTGGTGAAGTTGTGTAGGTGACTGAAGCTCTGGTGAAGTGGTGTAGGTGACTGAAGCTCTGGTGAAGTGGTGTAGGTGACTGAAGCTCTGGTGAAGTGGTGTAGGTGACTGAAGCTCTGGTGAAGTGGTGTAGGTGACTGAAGCTCTGGTGAAGTGGTATAGGTGACTGAAGCTCTGGTGAAGTGGTGTAGGTGACTGAAGATCTGGTGAAGTGGTGTAGGAGACTGAAGCTCTAGTGAAGTGGTGTAGGTGACTGAAGCTCTGGTGAAGAGGTGTAGGTGACTGAAGCTCTGGTGAAGTGGTGTAGGAGACTGAAGCTCTAGTGAAGTGGTGTAGGTGACTGAAGCTCTGGTGAAGAGGTGTAGGTGACTGAAGCTCTGGTGAAGTGGTGTAGGTGACTGAAGCTCTGGTGAAGTGGTGTAGGTGACTGAAGCTCTGGTGAAGTGGTGTAGGTGACTGAAGCTCTGGTGAAGTGGTGTAGGAGACTGAAGCTCTGGTGAAGTGGTGTAGGTGACTGAAGCTCTGGTGAAGTGGTGTAGGTGACTGAAGCTCTGGTGAAGTGGTATAGGTGACTGAAGCTCTGGTGAAGTGGTGTAGGTGACTGAAGATCTGGTGAAGTTGTGTAGGTGACTGAAGCTCTGGTGAAGTGGTGTAGGAGACTGAAGCTCTAGTGAAGTGGTGTAGGTGACTGAAGCTCTAGTGAAGTGGTGTAGGTGACTGAAGCTCTAGTGAAGTGGTATAGGTGACTGAAGCTCTGGTGAAGTGGTATAGGTGACTGAAGCTCTGGTGAAGTGGTGTAGGTGACTGAAGCTCTGGTGAAGTGGTGTAGGTGACTGAAGCTCTGGTGAAGTGGTGTAGGTGACTGAAGCTCTGGTGAAGTGGTGTAGGTGACTGAAGCTCTGGTGAAGTTGTGTAGGTGACTGAAGCTCTGGTGAAGTGGTGTAGGAGACTGAAGCTCTAGTGAAGTGGTGTAGGTGACTGAAGCTCTAGTGAAGTGGTGTAGGTGACTGAAGCTCTGGTGAAGTGGTATAGGTGACTGAAGCTCTGGTGAAGTGGTGTAGGTGACTGAAGCTCTGTTGAAGTGGTGTAGGTGACTGAAGCTCTGGTGAAGTGGTGTAGGTGACTGAAGCTCTGGTGAAGTGGTATAGGTGACTGAAGCTCTGGTGAAGTGGTGTAGGTGACTGAAGCTCTGGTGAAGTGGTGTAGGAGACTGAGGCTTTGGTGAAGTGGTGTAGGTGACAAGGTCCGGTTGAAGTGGTGTAGGTGACCGAAGCTCTGGTGAAGTGGTGTAGGAGACTGAAGCTCTGGTGAAGGGAACTGAAGCTCTGGTGAAGTGGTGTAGGAGACTGAAGCTCTGGTGAAGTGGTGAAGGGACTACAGACCAGTGTCATGACATGTATAGTATGCAAAGTCATGGAGAAGATTATCAGGAGAAGAGTGTGGAGCACCTAGAAAAGATTGAGTTATCAAGACAGTCAGCACGGTTTCTAGGACTGGAAATCCTGTGCAAACCTATTAAGTTCTATGACAGGGTGACAGCTGTAAGAAAGAGAAAGAGGGTGGGTAGACTGGCTTTTGGTCGTGTAAGGTAGCTTTGATAAGTTACACAAGATATTAGTGAAAAGTGGAGGACATGGCAGGGATAAAGGAAGAACTCTAATGGATAGGAATAGCCTGTCAGGAAGAAAGCGAGTCAGGTACGTGAACGACATGACGGAAGGAATAGACTCGAAGTGTCCCTGTTTGCAGATGATGTGAAGTTGATGAGAAGAATTAACAACGAGGACCAGGCAGAACTACAAAGGAATCTGGACAGGCTGCAGGCCTGATCCAGCAACTGGCTCCTGGAGTTCAATCTCCGCAGATGGAGTACAGTCTAGGGGGCTTGAGACTACAAACTTTACTCAAGGAAAAGGATGTCGGGGTGAGTATAACACCAGGCATATCTACTGAGGAGCACATCAACCAAATAACTGCTGCAGCATACGGGCGCATGCAAACCTAAGAGCAGCATTCAGACATCTCATTAAGAAATCGTTCAGGACCCTGTACACCTTGTACGTTAGGCATATTGGATGAGCACCAGTTTGAAATCCACACCTAACAAAGCACGTAAGGAAACTAGAAAAAGTGCAACGGTTTGCAACAAGACTAGTCCCGAGCTAAGGGCATGTCCTACGAGAAGAGGTTAAGAAATCGACCTGACGACAATGGAGGACAGAAGAGATAGGGGATATGATAACGACGTATAAAATACTGAGAGGAATCGACAAGGTGGACAGAGACAGGATGTTCCAGAGATTGGACACAGCAACAAAGGGTCACAGTTGGAAGTTGAAGATTCAGATGAATCACAGGGATGTTAGGAAGTATTTCTGGTCACAAAGTTGTCAGGAAGTGGAATAGTTAGGGAAGTGATGTAGTGAGGCAGGATCCATACATAGCTTTAAGAAGAGGTATGATAAAGCTCATGCAGCAGGAAGAGTTGCCTAGTGAAGAGGCGGGGCAGGAGCTGTGAATCGACCCCTGAAACCACAACTGGTAAGTACAACACACATTCACACTCACACACACACACACACACATGAGGAATTTCCTCAGGAGGTTCAGTGGGAAAGGAAATGGATGGACAGACAATAAATGAAATGATGGAATACGTAGGGTCAAAGTGCAAGGAGGCAGAGGAACGGTTTATACCCAGAGGAAAAAGATTAAACGGAAGGCCAGAAAGAGCCCC
>WNWK01036396.1:0-19191 GCA_009830355.1 Cherax destructor | reverse complement strand
TTCCCAAGACCCTCAAATAATTTTGTAAACCGTATCTCCACCCTTTGCTTTTTCCCCTTCCCCAAAACCTTCTGATAGTAAGGTCGATCCCTTCCTCTACTTACCCACCAATCCACCAAACCCCCTCCCTACTCCCACCCAAAAACCCCCCCCACCAATCCCAAAATTTCCCTTTACCATCCCCCTTTTTAATAATTGAACTTTTAATTTCCAAAACCCTATACCATTTTGAAACCCCCTTCCCCCCCCACCTCCCCCCAACACTTTCTGATGATCCGTGAAACCCACATCCAGATATTGCCCCCCCCCCTACTAAACGCCCCCGATAAAATCCTGTTTCCAAAAAAGCCACATACCCTCTTCAAAAAAGGGGGTTTTCACAAGCACCTCCTACCCCAAACCACGCTTTTTTCAAACCTCCCTTCCAAAGTCCCCCCCCTTTAAGGGCCCGCAAGAACAAAACCCTCCCCCCCTGCCGCCCACACCCTCCAAATTACAAAATTTAACTTTCCAAAAATTTTCTTAATTAGGCAAATTTCCATGCATACATCATGTAATCCCAAAAAAAGCCCACTACCTTCCTTGCCGCTTCCGCCAGCATGTACACCTTTAAAAACATCCCCAATTTCCCCACCTTTTTTATTTCCCCCAACCAGCCTACCCCCACACTCCCCCCCTTTCGAAAAGGTTTTGGGGGCCTGACACCGCTACTGCCCCCCCCCCCTTTAATCTCCCGGGATGAATTTAAAAACATTTTGAGCCATTCAAAAGTAATTTTTAATACACCAAAATTAATCCCCCCAATAAAAGTAATTCCCCTTCCCCCTTTCCTTCGGAACGTAACCCCCCTTAAGCCCTCTTGTTTTCCCCATCCTCAACCCACATTAAGTTTTAAACACTTAAAATCACAAGGGTTTCCCCTTTGGGCCCTCTGGGGAATTTTTTCCCCCGGGATTTCCCTTTTACCATTTTACCCGTTTCGTTTCCCCCCCTTAAAATTTCAAACCCCAAATTTAGATTTTTTTAAGTTTTTCCCATAAGTTTTTACAGACCCTTTTCCGGTTAAAAGGCACACCCTCACTCCTGATGAATTGGGTTTTTTTTAAGGCCCTTTTAAATTGCTAAACATCTTTTCTTTTCAGTTGAGGACTCCCCCTTTAACATCCCCCAAAATAAGTTGGGGGCCCTTGATTTGGCACCCCCCACACTTTTCCACCACATTCACTGCATCTATCAAACCATTATTAGTGTTTACACTTAGCACCGGCAAAGGGTCGTCCAATATTTCCTTTAATATTTGTTCCAGTGGTACATCCTCTGCCGGACTCTCATGGTGATCACAGTCAACCACTGGCGTTAGGGTCTGACAAACCACCTCAGAACCCTCCACAATCTCACTCCAGAGTTTCGTCTGCTTTTCCCGTTGTATCTCCTCCTTCCGTTCTTCTCTCTGCGCCTGCACTTTCACTACTCGTTGCTCTGGAACTTGTCTGGGTCCCGTCCTCCTCATGTAGTCAGCCGCCACATGATCGTAGGAGCCACACAGGGGACACGTCCTGCGTGTCCCATGTAGGTCATGTACACTTGGGTCTTTAAGTCTTGTAGAACAACATAGGACGGTATGGGGTGCTTCAAGGCCATTTTCAACGAGAATGACCCCTCAGGGAGGCCCATCAAAGGTCCCTCGCTCCACTTTCCAGGTGTTGCTGCGTGTATCGTACCGTACGCACTGAAGACTGTACTGATGTCCGTCGGGTCTGCTTCGAATGGGACGTTCTTCAAACGTACCCAAGTGTACGTAAGTGAAACGTCCTTCAATCGTACCTGGAGTCCAGTGTGCACCGTGTATATATTATCCTGGTGTCGATCTACGAGTCGGTCATAAACTTCTGCCGTCAGTAACTTCACAAATACCCTATTCATCCCATTCAGGGCAATGCCATACAAATCCCCTATGTCAAGTCTATACACATCTCGTAATATCGTCGGTAACACAGTCCCGGCCGTTGCAGGGTTTAGGACGCCCGTCACAAGGTAAACACAGACAGTATTCAAACGTCTTCTCCCTGCTGTCGCCATGTTGTTTTGGAAAACCAAAGTGCTGTAAAGCGCCGCCAGGGGTCAGGTCAGAGCACCGCACACCCTCGCACCACCAGAGCTGGGCTGCGAATGAATCATTATTATGCTCATTTATAAATTTTATTAGTTTAGTTCCATTGGTGTTTGTTATAAACCCACCAGTTTCATGTCTGGCATAGTCCCAAGAAGTAGGTACATTGATGTGATCTGGTAGAGATCAGGTCGAAGTTGTTTGCTGGAACATAAGGATAAAATGTTTATGGAAAAGTTGCTGCGTATATTTTGACACCATGATACTGCATGCTTACTTCACTCCTTGCCCTGCAGAGCCGAGTAAGCATGCAGTATCATTGTGTCAAAATATACGCAGCAACTTTTCCATAAACATGTTTAATCTTTATGTTCCAGTAAACCAACTTCGACCTGATGCTCTACCAGATCACATCAATAGTGAATCTACCTCATTCTTGGAGACTTTAATGCCAGACATAAGAATACTGGTGGGTTTATAACAAACACCAATGGAACTAAACTAGTGAAATTTCTAAATGATCATAATAATGTTCGAATTGTGGGCACTATTGAGCCTGCTCAAATATATGGTGGCATACTAGATTTGTGCCTTGGATTTAATGCATATACGATGCATGAATATAATTGTTCATGACCTTAGAAAATATTTACATAAGAAAGAAGGAACACTGCAGCAGGCCTACTGGCTCATGCAAGTCACGTCCATGTCACCTCCCGGCTTAAACTAATGACCCACCTATTCAGGTCAGGTCAGGTCACATCCACTTAAGGAAGGAGCACGGCATCTGACCTAGTAACAAAAGCTAGTCAAGTCCAACTCACACCCACCCACACCCACTCATGTATTTATCAAACCTATTTTTAAAACTACACAACGTCTTAGCTTCTATGACGGTACTCGGGAGTTTGTTCCACTCATCCACAACTCTATTACCAAACCAGTGCTTTCCTATATCCTTCCTGAATGTGAATTTTTCCAACTTAAAACCATTGCTACGCATCCTATCTAGGCTAGACATTTTTAGCACGCTATTTACATCCCCTTTATTAATTCCTGTTTTCCATTTATACACCTCAATCATATCCCCCCTAATTCTATACCTTTATTGAGAAAACAGATTCAGGGCCCTCAGTCTATCCTCATAGGGAAGATTTCTGATACATGGGATCAATTTTGTCATCATCCTTTGTACGTTTTCCAGTGCATTTATATCCATTCTGTAATACGGTGACCAAAACTGTGCAGCATAATCTAAATGAGGCCTAACCAAAGATATATAGAGTTGAAAAACAACCTAAGGACTTCTACAAGTTATATTTCTTGATATGAAGCCAAGGATTTGGATAGCATTATTATGAACACTTATGCACTGTTGCCTTGGTTTCAGATTACTGCTAACCAGAACTCCTAAATCCTTTTCGCAATCAGTATTATTAAGATCTACATTATTTAGTTTATATATGGCATGGTTATTTTCCAGTCCAACATTTAGAACTTTGCATTTGTCTATATTAAACTGCATCTGCCACTTCTCCGACCACTGCATCAGTCTATTCAAATCATCCTGAAGTGCTCTAATGTCCTCATTAGAATGAATTGGACGGCCTGTTTTGGTGTCATCAGCAAATTTGCTTATGTCGCTATTTATTTCCTCATCTATGTCGTTTATGTAAATTGTGAACAACAAGGGGCCCAGCACTGACCCCTGTGAAACACAGCTTGTGACGTGCCCCCATTCTGATTTCTCCCCATTAATGCAAACTTTCTGCTGCCTATTTGTCAACCATGCCTCTAACCATGAAAAAAAATCCCTCCTATTCCGTGTGCCTCTGATGTGGAACTCTATCAAAACCCTTACTGAAGTCCATATACACAGTATCATATTCAGTACCATGATCTACCTCCTCAAATACCTTAGTGAAAAAAGTTAGTAAATTCGTAAGGCAGCAACGCCCCTTTGTAAAACCGTGCTGAGATTCATTAATCAATTTATGTCTTTCAAGATGGCTACGAATAGCCTCGGCAATTATTGATTCCATAAATTTTCCCACTTGTTCCCATTACCAGATATAATATTATCCAACTTGTTGACTGTGTCATCAACGCCAGCTCCTGGGAAGCACACTCTCTGTCTAACGTTTCTATATCGGTCCATATATCTTACCTGTGAGTCACCCACAACCAGAATGTTCTTACCTTGATTAGCAGGCGAGTTAGTGGTACATTTAACCTCTCTAACCACTGAAGTACGCTCGTTCTGGAGAACAGATAATCAATATAGACGGGGATTCATACATAAGGAGTTTGTTAAACACTATTCATCAGTTCTCACCAAACTAATAAAAAAAGCCAAACAATTGTACTACTCCAGCAGATTCACTGAAACAAGAGGAGATATAAAAAAGACCTGGAAAACACTATCACAGATTATGGGCACCCACAAACTGAAAAAAATAGGGATATTGTCCTAACTAAACCAAACGAAACACCACTACAGCCTATTGATACAGTAAACAAGATAAATGACTTCTTCTCAACTATAGGATCAAATCTTGCCAGTAAAATTCCAGATACCAATGCCCGAGCAAGTGATTACCTAGATGGGAATTTCCCATCCTCCTTATATCTTGCACCTACAGAACCCACTGAAGTCTCCATGATAATCAAGTCACTTAAAAATAAATCAGGACATCTGTCTCAAGTTCCACCCTTAATATACAAACGAGCTTCTCATGTCCTTTCATATCCTATTTCTTTACTTTTTAACAAATCATTAGAATCTAGCACCTTCCCAACACTACTCAAAACAGCAAGGGTTACACCAATACACAAAGGTGGTGACCCTACAGACGTAAATAACTATAGGCCTATATCAAATCTACCATTGCTATCCAAAATATTCGAGAAACTTGTGCACAAGAGATTATACTCGTTATAACTACACAAAGCATACTCAACCCCTGCCAATTTGGCTTCAGGAAAATAAAAGCACTAACGATGCAATAGTAAAATGATAGACCTGCTTTACACAGCACTTGAAAATAAGGAATATCCACTAGGACTTTTTATTGACTTAAGGAAAGCTTTTGACACAGTAAACCACGGCATCTTACTCCACAAACTTGACCACTATGGAATAAGAGGTCATGCACTAGCATACCTCAAATCCTACCTCACTAATAGGTACCAGTATGTCACTATTAAAGACACATCCTCCACGACACTACCACTAGACACCGGCGTACCGCAGGGAAGTGTCCTTGGTCCCCTGCTCTTCCTCTTATACATCAATGATCTTCCCAATGTATCACAACACTTGAAACCAATACTCTTTGCTGACGATACAACTTATGTCATCTCCCACACAAACCTTGCCACGCTTAATACCATTGTTAACGACGAATTAATAAAAATATCAACATGGATGACTGCCAATAAACTTACACTCAACACTGATAAGACCTTCTATATTATGTTTGGCAACAGAACAGATGATCCACAATTAAACATTAAGATCAACTCTACACCTATTGCTAGACATAACGAGGGCAAGTTCCTGGGCCTTCACCTTGACAGCAGCCTGAAATTCAGCACCCATATCCAACACATAGCAAAGAAAGTGTCCAAAACTGTGGGGATCCTCTCTAAGATACGGTATTATGTACCACAATCAGCCCTACTCACACTATACTACTCACTCATCTATCCCTACCTCACATATGCCATTTGTGCATGGTGATCAACAGCAATTACCCCCTAAAGCCAATAATAACCCAACAAAAGCCGCAGTAAGAATTATCACACAATCCAACGCTAGGCAGCACACCCCCACTCTTCAAAGACCTAAACCTACTCACTGTCCAGAACATCCATACTTACTACTCTGCTATCTACATTTATAGAACCATTAATTCCAACTTTAACCCTGAGCTAAAACACTTTCTTGACAGTTGTGACAGGACCCATAGACATAATACCAGACATAAACATCTCTTTGACATTCCCGTGTCCGACTAAATCTATACAAAAATTCAATGCGCATAAAAGGGCCTAAAATCTGGAACTCCTGCCTGAAAACTCTAGAACTGCAGACACAACCTCCATTTTCAAAAGCACCGTTAAAAACATCTTTATCTCACTTACGCACCCAACCGGTAGTTAACCATACGAAAACTACTTTATCTTGCACATATCCACAGCAAAATACACTTATTGATATCTGTGATTCTCCTTAATTTGCACATTACTAACCACAGCAAAATACACTTATTGATATCTGTGATTCCCTTAATTTGCACAGTTCTAACCAAAATTCTAATACAACTATTGCTCCATAATACTTAAGCTAGTCATAAGTTTGCCTAAGATACTCCAATATAGAAACTATATTATGCCAATATATCACCTTTATCATTAATATATAAACTAATTGCTAACCTTTTATACTAATTGTTAAATTCTCAATGTTTAAATTCCAGTACCTAAATTTTGTAAACCTAACCTTACAATCTGTATATCCATTGTATAGCTATTGAGTAAGACCTATCATAAGACTGCCTGAAAAGCCTAGGCATACCTAGGCATATTATTGGCCATCTTGTAATATCAACTTTAATGTATAACTATAAGTACCCCCCACCTTGTATTACATGAAATGAAATGAAATAAATAAAGAAATAAAGATCTCCTACCTTCAGATCTTCTCTATTAAGCTTCCTTATCTTAATACTTCTACCTTTAGTAGAGACCACATTCCTCTTGAAGCGGTTTCCACTCTTCAACTCACTCCTGGTAACCTTTTCTTCCACACCGATTCCACCCTTCTCACACTCACTCCCAAATCCAACTAGGCGAATTTTCAGCCTCCTATTTTCCTCTTGGAGAAGTAGAACCTCCTTCTTCAACATTTTAACCTGAGATTCCAAAACACTACAACAGGCCATGATGCTCTATAACGCTCCACACTGATCCCCCAGACAGCTAGGACAGGATGACCTATCGTAACCACTGATCTCAGCGTACTCACTGACCTAAGCGTCTATCTGATTACTTCCCAAGACTCACAATTGTTTATCTTGATCATATCTCCAGTAATCAAGGAGCTAAATGCAGAAGGAGAAAATTCATTCTTATCACAGAACATATATATAACTTCATCAAACTACTTGGCTCAATGGTATATAAGAATTACGAGCCCACTGGCACACAAAAATTCAATGATTTAATTGCCACTATTGAGATTGTACTCACAGATCAAGAGAGTAGAAAAATAAAACATAAATCTTCCACCATAAATGGCAACAAAAACCAATGAAAATACTATAATGATCCACAGCTATGCAATTTAACACATGCAGCAACTAGGAGGATTGGTTAAGCTTACCGTGAATGTTGAACTCCAGACCTGCTCAGAACGTTCCAAACTGCCCTAACAAATGCAAGGAATAGAAAGCAAGAACTTAGGCAACAAGAATGGAAATAGTTAGTTTATGGGTTAAATAGGTCTACCCATTTAATTTTGGCTTGTAAAGGTAAAAATAAAATAACCAGGAAAAAGACTGGTAATGTTGCTCATCGTTTTCCTATTGAAAAAGCAAATGACCTCATAAATACCTGCTCAAAACATCCAGGCATGAAAATCTCCCGTCTCATATTAGAAAACGCTTACAGAGTGCTTCTGAAGAAAGGTTGAAACTGATTAATTTTATGAGCCAAAATACTGATGAGAGTGATCGATCGATCAACTGCTACTTGAGAGGATGGTATAACTTATGATACCCTCAGAACTCTGAGTAAGGTCCCTCATAACCCTTTGTTTGCACTGTACAATCTCAGTTACATGGAGGGTGTTCGTCCTATTCCCTTGACCAACAGTCTCATTGTGCGTATCCTTAAGCCACAACAGCCTGATACAGTTAGACCGATCTTCTTAACTAGTTGTCTTTGTAAAACTTTTGAAAAAAATGATACTTAACAGACTATACTACAGAATCAGACACCAACTTTCCCCTCAATTCTATGGGTTCATGAAAAGAAAAAGTGGGCAGCAGAATTGTATTTCCACCTTTCTCACTGTACACACATCGATTAGTTTTGCCACATTTCTTGATGTAGAATCATTTGATATTCGCAGACAGAACCGTATTATTACATGAATTAGCCTAAATGAACATTGGTGATAGCTTACTCAGTTGGATAATAGGATACCTGTCAAATAGAGCATCGTCTGTCCACTACCAAGGCTTTAGAAGCGAGTCTAAAGAAATGTTCCTAGGTATACTGCAGGGAGGAATTTTCAGTCGCATGCTATTTAATGTTCTGATTAATGCTCTCCAAAATGCTCCACCTGCCTCACCTAAACATACAGCTACAAGGTATGCTGATGACATCATGATTCATACAACAGGGCATAAGAAGATGAGTACCATTCTTAATGAACTTCAAGTAATTTGTAATCGATTAGGCCTCATAAAAGTTTCTCTAAAACAAAGATATTGACAAGCAAACGACATCCCCCACCCATCCGTATGCAGGGTGAAAACATTACCTACGTTAAAACTTACAGCCACCAACAGCTGGCTACAGCCCCAACTATGGTGTTAATGTGAGAATGGTGTACATTACTTATGATAGATCCTTAATTGATTATGTAGCTCCCATGTTGATATTAGCTAAGGAAAGTTATTTCCGACCCTTGGAGTTAATGCAGAATAAAGCTGTCAGAATTATTTTGGGCTGTCCCAAATCTATCAAGGTTCTTAATATGAGGAAGGAGCTTGGTATCTTTAGTATCAGAGATACGATTATTGAGATTAACACTGTACTTATTATTAGAATCTTAATAAATGAACCAGACACTGTCACTATGAATCTTACTAAATGTCTAGAAGTAAATACACACAGATATAAATGGTTTGTGAAAACATGAAATTATATAAAGTTTTATAACCTGTTTGAACTGTATCACTGTAGACAACAAGAGCATTTCTCCCCTCCATGGAAGATGTGTTCATTTATTATCACATACCTGCAAGTCCCTCCCAAAAAGCTCATTGCTAGTAATTCTTTCCTTAAATCTCTTGTTAAAGCAACTGTTCAAGAAGAAATTTCTCGCCTAGCTGGTAGTAATAAGTTATCACAAGTTATATACACTAATGGGCAGGGCTGCATCTCTCTTGTTGCCACCTCCCTAGATAAGAATGATAACAACTTTGCTGAGTTAAGCATAAGAATTAACAACTGGGAGTCTGCAATGCAAACTGAATTGTTTGCAATCCTAATGGCACTGAAGCTTATGACACTGAGCTTGACTCTGTCATCATTACTGATTCTATGTCAACACTTAAAGCTCTTGATTCACATAATGACTAACAACATGCTCATTGGAGAAGCCAGGTATAGGTACTCAAAAAACCGGGAAAAGGGAATTAATTGCTATGGATCGCATCACACAGTGGATTTCTCCCTTATGATAAAGTTAGCCAAGAAAAGTACCCTGAAGGAGAATGTAAAATATAACTTTGGTATATATGTGTCTAAAATTAGGAATAATATTAGAAGAGAAGTAAATAATGAAAGTGAATGTTATAGAAATTTAATTAGAACCCTGAGTAGATCAATACACAAATAACCTGCACATAGGAAATTGTCTTAATATATCTGGTTTCTTACACAAATAAATCATCCTATTGATTAGTCTTCTGCTAAAACTGTCTACCCTACGTCCAACCTTCACAGTCGCCGTCTGGTTGAATCCTCCCTTATACACAACTTTCCCTGTATGAATATTAGCCCTGGCTTTGTCTCTGTAGATGCTTTCCTCTCCCATTACATTGTTACATGCTCCAAACTTCAGAACACCAGTGACTTAACCTGATTCCTTTTACCCTTCTCCCTCTTCTCCCTTTCCTCTTTCTTCTTTCTCCACTGGATTTTCTTTCTTTTCCCTTGTATTTGTGTACTTAATAAAGTGCAGCTGCTATTTTGCCACTTTTAACCTCGAAATATTGTAGCATTATTTCACCTTATTACATTATTTTAACTTGATGCTGGTGAGGGGCTCTTGATCCAAGGAACTGGACTTATCGTGCTTGGTTCGACTTTGAATGCATCATATTCCACAAGAGCTGTATGACGCCTACGGGTTTAGCACTTTCCTTTGATTAAAACAATTGTGAAGGTCATCAGTGGTATTCATCGTATGATATGGATGGAACATTTGATGGTTTAGGCTGTGTAGGCACAAATTTTGTTGGATTCTGAGTAATAACTGGAAAATGAATCTTCTGATCGGCTTTAAACTCTTAGTTCTGATGTGTTTCCCACAAAGGAAACAATCTCTTGATTGAATAAATGTTTAGAAAACAAACAAGTCGATAAATGACACTTGTGAAACATTTGTGATCTTCCACTAGTCAGTTTCTCCACTAGTGAGTCATCTTCCACTAGTGAGTTTCTCCACTGGTGAGTCATCTTCCACTAGTGAGTTTCTCCACTGGTGATTCATCTTCCACTATTGAGTTTCTCCACTAGTGACTTTTCTTCCACTAGTGAGTTTCTCAACTGGTGACTCATCTTCCACTAGTGAGTCATCTTCCACTAGTGAGTCATCTTCCACTAGTGAGTTTCTCCACTAGTGACTTTTCTTCCACTAGTGAGTTTCTCTACTGGTGAGTCACCTTCCACTAGTGAGTTTCACCACTGGTGACTCACCTTCCACTAGTGAGTTTCTCCAATGGTGACTCACCTTCCACTAGCGAGTTTCTCTACTGGTGACTCATCTTCCACTAGTGAGTTTCACCACTGGTGAGTCATCTTCCACTAGTGAGTTTCACCACTGGTGACTCATCTTCCACTAGTTAGTTTCTCCACTGGTGAATCATCTTCCACTAGTGAGTTTCTCCACTGGTAACTCATCTTCCACTAGTTAGTTTCTCCACTGGTGAGTCATCTTCCACTAGTGAGTTTCTCCACTGGTGAGTCATCTTCCACTAGTGAGTTTCTCCACTGGTGACTCATCTTCCACTAGTGAGTTTCACCACTGGTGAGTCATCTTCCACTAGTGAGTTTCACCACTGGTGACTCATCTTCCACTAGTGAGTTTCACCACTGGTGACTCATCTTCCACTAGTGAGTTTCACCACTGGTGACTCATCTTCCACTAGTGAGTTTCACCACTGGTGAGTCATCTTCCACTAGTGAGTTTCTCCACTGGTGACTCATCTTCCACTAGTGAGTTTCTCCACTGGTGAGTCATCTTCCTCTAGTTAGTTTCTCCAATAGTGACTCATCTTCAGCTAGTTAGTTTCTCCAATGGTGACTCATCTTCCACTAGTGAGTTTCTCCACTGGTGACTCATCTTCCACTAGTGAGCTTCACCACTGGTGAGTCATCTTCCACTAGTGAGTTTCACCACTGGTGACTCATCTTCCACTAGTGAGTTTCTCCACTGGTGAGTCATCTTCCACTAATGAGTTTCTCCACTGGTGAGTCATCTTCCACTAGTTAGTTTCTCCAATAGTGACTCATCTTCCACTAGTTAGTTTCTCCACTGGTGAGTCATCTTCCACTAGTGAGTTTCTCCACTGGTGTGTCATCTTCCACTAGTGAGTTTCACCACTGGTGACTCAATTCCACTAGTGAGTTTCACCACTGGTGAGTCATCTTCCACTAGTGAGTTCACAACTGGTGACTCATCTTCCACTAGTGAGTTTCTCCACTGGTATACCTCCACTAGTGAGTTTCTCCACTAGTGAGTTATCTTCCACTATTGAGTTTCTCCACTGGAGAGTCATCTTCCACTAGTGAGTTTCACCACTGGTGACTCATCTTCCACTAGTGAGTTTCTCCACTGGTGACTCATCTTCCACTAGTGAGTTTCACCACTGGTGACTCATCTTCCACTAGTGAGTTTCTCCACTGGTGACTCATCTTCCACTAGTGAGTTTCACCACTGATGAATCATCTTCCACTAGTGAGTTTCTCCGCTGGTGAATCATCTTCCACTAGTGAGTTTCTCCACTGGTGAGTCATCTTCCACTAGTGAGTTTCTCCACTGGTGACTCACTTCCACTAGTGAGTTTCTCCACTGGTGAGTCATCATCCACTATTGAGTTTCTCCATTTGTGACTCATCTTCACTAGTAGATTTCTCCACTGATGAGTCATCTTCCACTGGTGAGTCATCTTCCACTGGTGAGTCATCTTCCACTGGTGAGTCATCTTCCACTGGTGACTAATCTTCCACTAGGAGTTTCTCCACTGGTGAGTCATCTTCCACTATTGAGTTTTCCACTGGTGAGTCATCTTCCACTAGTTAGTTCTCCATAGTGATTCTCCACGTGAGTCATCTTCCACTAGTGAGTTTCGACTGGTGAGTCATCTTCCACTAGTGAGCACTGAGTCATCTTCACTAGTGAGCCATGGTGAGTCATCTTCCACTAGTGAGTTTCTCCACTGGTGAGTCATCTTCCACTAGTGAGTTTCTCCACTGGTGAGTCATCTTCCACTAGTGAGTTTCTCCACTGGTGAGTCATCTTCCACTAGTGAGTTTCACTGGTATATCTTCCACTAGTGAGTTCCAGGACTCATCTTCCACTAGTGAGTTTCTCCACTGGTGACTCATCTTCCACTAGTGAGTTTCTCCACTGGTGAGTCATCTTCCACTATTGAGTTTCTCCACTGGTGAGTCATCTTCCACTAGTGAGTTTCTCCACTGGTGACTCATCTTCCACTAGTGAGTTTCTCCACTGGTGACTCATCTGTCAGCAGTATATAAGACTCATCATCGTCAATTTGCTGCACTTTTATCAAGATTGATGGACTGAACATCAACTCCAGACTGATTACCTCAAACTCCTCCTCATCTTCCACTTTGCTCTGCATTTGACTGAAGAAGACACTGGCTGACGAAACGTTTCCAAGATTAATGATACCCAAATGTTGCGCAAGTTCCTCATTTATCTGTCTGGTTAATGGTCCAAGTTGGACCGAAACGTCGTTCTAAGTTTCGTTCTCCTGTGAGCGGGTTACTTGTGTATTATAATCTCAGATGTAACTCAGAAAAAAAGCAAAATTATCCAAGATGATGTCTTATGTCAACCGCTTGATGCAGACGACACAGCAGACAATTCAAAGTTCTAAAAGTACACAAGTTCAAGATGACACACTTAAAAATCAATTTGACTGAAAGTATTGACTAGATTCACTTGTGTGTTGAATAATACACGATGGTTATGAATAGTTTTCTCTGTCTTTCCTCTGAAACTGTCTCTTAACTTTCCAGGTAGTGTTTACCTGGTTGTAATTTACTGGTAAACAGCTTATATGTGGTTATTAGTAGTTATGTCTTGCTGATAAACAGCTGATAAGTGGTTATTGCAAGTTGATAAACTGCCACTATGTAGTTTAACTTTGTGGTAGACTGCTTCTTTTTTATTATTACATGGTGGTAAACTGTCATTTAGTATATAAGGCTCAGAGAGACTTTTTAGGTTAATAGGTACATAGGTTTAAAACTCAGATCTAAGAATTATATCCAGTTTTTTAATCTGACGTTTGTTGAGAACTTACGTTGTGAAGCATGTAGGACTGCAGCATGACTTTAATAGGTTGTGTCTTATACTATACTTGCTAATTAAATCAGGGAACAGGTGGGGCTTGAACCAGCTATCACTATAATTGTTCTGTGGACTAATGGCGTCCTGTTCTTTGTCAACACCACCTTATTATTATACCATTGCCCATCCTTGAGATGCCACCACCATAGCCATAGACATATGTAATGTGACAAGGAGCCTTATACACTGTCCTTTAGATGATGCCTCGTCGTCCTACACTTTTCTCCCAAGACGACTTTGCTGCGTTGTGTGACAGATGATGAAACAGAAATTAAGAGAATTTCCTCGCTAGATGGCGTCACATACGGTTTCTCTCTCTCTCTCTCTCTCTCTCTTCTCTCTCTCTCTCTCTCTCTCTCTCTCTCTCTCTCTCTAGAGAGAGAGAGAGAGAGAGAGAGAGAGAACTACAGTCATACAAACATACTTACCTCTTCCATTATATACCTGGAGTCTACCTGGAGAGAATTCCAGGGGTCAACGCTCCCGCGGCCCGGTCTGTGACCAGGCCTCCTGTTGGACCAGAGCCTGATCAACCAGGCTGTTACTGCTGGCCGCACGCAGTCCAAAGTACGAACCACAGCCCGGCTGATCAGGTACCGACTTGAGGTGCCTGTCCAGTGCCTGCTTGAAGACAGCCAGGGGTTTGTTGGTAATCCCCCTGATGTATGCTGGGAGGCAGTTGAACAATCTTGGGCCCCTCACACTTATTGTGTTGTCCCTCAAAGTGCTAGTGGCACCCCTGCTCTTCATTGGGGGGAGGTTACATCGCCTGCCGAGTCTTTTGCTTTCGTACGGAGTGATTTTTGTGTGCAAGTTTGGTACAAAGCCCTCGAGAATTGTCCATGTGTATATAATAATGTATCTCTCCCGCCTGCGTTCTAGAGAGTACAGGTTTAGGAACTTCAAGCGTTCCCAGTAGTTGAGGTGGTTTATCGCACTTATGCGTGCAGTGAAGGTTCTCTGCACATTTTCAAGGTCAGCAATTTCACCCGCCTTGAAAGGTGCAGTTAGTGTGCAGCAATATTCCAGCCTAGATAGAACAAGCGATCTGTAAAGTGTCAACATGGGCTTGGCATCCCTGGTTTTGAAGGTTCTCATTATCCATCCTGTCATTTTTAGAGCAGATGCAATTGCTACATTGTTGTGGTCCTTGAAGGTGAGATCCTCTGACATGATCACTCCCAGGTCTTTGACATTAGTTTTTTGCTCTATTGTGTGGTTGGAATTAGTTTTATACTCCGATGAGATTTTAATTTCTTCACTTTTTCCGTATCTGAGTAATTGAAATTTCTCATCATTGAACTTCATATTGTTTTCTGCAGCCTCATTTAAAGATTTGGTTTATGTCTGCTTGGAGTCTTGCTGTGTCTTCAACGGTGACACTGTCATACAGATTCGGGTGTCATCTGCAAAGGAAGACCCAGCATTGTGGCTTATATCCCTGTCAATGTCTGATATGAGGATGAGGAATAGGATGGGAGCAAGTACTGTGCCTTGTGGAACAGAGCTTTTCACAGTAACTGCCTCAGACTTTACTCTGTTGACTACTACTAATTGTGTTCTACGTGTTAGGAAATTTTAGATCCATCTACCAACTTTTCCTGTTATGCCTTTATCACGCATTTTGTGTGCTATTACACTATGGTCACACTTGTCAAAGGCTTTTGCAAAATCTGTGTATATAACATCTGCATTCTGTTTATCTTCTAGAGCATCCAGGACCTTGTCGTAGTGGTCCAGTAGTTGGGACAGACAGGAGCGGCCTGCTCTAAACCCATGCTGTCCTGGGTTGTGCAATTGATGGGTATCAAGATGGGTGGCGATCTTGCTTCTTAGAACCCTTTCAAAGATTTTTATGATATGGGACGTTAGCGCAATTGGTCTGTAGTTCTTTGCTATTGCTTTACTGCCCCCTTTGTGGAGCGAGTCTATGTCTGTTGTTTTTAGTAGTTGCGGGACGATCCAAGTGTCCATGCTCCCTCTCCATAGGATGTTAAAAGCATGTGATAGGGGCTTCTTGCAGTTCTTGATGAACACGGAGTTCCATGAGTCTGGGCCTGGAGCGGAGTGCATGGGCATGTCATTTATTGCCTTCTCGAAGTCATTTGGCGTCGTGATAATGTCAGAAAGGCATGCGTCTGTTAAGTTCTGTGGCACTCTCATGAAACAAATCATTTAGGTTTTCGATTTTCAGTCTGGTTAGTGGCTCGCTAAAGACTGAGTCATACTGGGATTTAAGTAACTCACTCATTTCCTTGCTGTCATCTGTGTAGGACCCATCCGGTTTAAGTAGGGGCCCAATACTGGTTGTTGTTCTCGACTTTGATTTTGCATAGGAAAAGAAATACTTAGGGTTTCTTTCAATTTCATTTATGGCTCTTAGTTCTTCCCGTGTCTCTTGATTCCTATAAGATTCCTTTAGTTTTAATTCGATGTTTGCTATTTCTCTGATTATTGTCTCCCTACGTATTTCAGAGATATTGGCCTCCTGTAGCCGCTCCGTTATTCTGTGCCTTCGCCTGTATAGGGAGCGCTTTTCTCTTTCTAGTTTGCATCTTCTCCTACTTTTCCTTAAGGGAATTTGCCTTGAGCAAACCTCAAGTACCACAGAGTTAATTTGTTCTAGACATAGGTTGGGATCCGTGATGCTTAGGCAATCTTCCCAGTTTATATCATTTAGGACTTGGTTTACTTGGTCCCACCTTATGTTTTTGTTATTGAAGTTGAATTTGGAGAAAGCTCCCTCACGGCTGATCACATTTTGTTGATCTGGGGCTCCCCGCATGCATGTCTGGACCTCTATTATGTTGTGATCTGAGTATATTGTTTTTGATATGATGACATTTCGTATCAGATCATCATTGTTGGTGAAGATGAGGTCCAGCGTATTCTCTAATCTTGTGGGCTCTACTATTTGCTGGTTTAAGGTGAACTTGGTGCAGAGATTTAAAAGTTCATGCATGTGTGAATTTTCATCTGAGCTGCCTCCTGGTGTTATCTCTGCTACTACATTGTTTGCAATGTTCCTCCATTTAGGTGCCTGAGGTTGAAATCTCCAGTAGCAAGATGTTGGGGGCAGAAGCTGGAAGATTTTCCAGACAGTGGTCAATTTTCAGAAGCTGTTCCTGGAATTGTTGGGACGTTGCATCCGGGGGCTTGTAGACAACCATGATGACCAGGTTTTGATTCTCGACCTTTATTGCTAATACTTCAACTACATCATTTGAGGCATTTAGTAGTTTTGAACATATAAGTGACTCTGTGATATACAGGCCAACCCCTTTTTGCCTGTTCACTCTGTCACACCTGTATAGGTTGTAGCCCGGGATCCATATTTCATTGTCCAAGTGATCTCTTATGTGAGTCTCTGTGAAAGCCGCAAACATAGCATTTGACTCTGTAAGTAGTCCACGAATGTAAGGTACATTGTTGTTTGTTGCTGGCTTTAGACCCTGTATATTAGCAAAGATGAGTGTAGTTGGATTGGTGGTATTGGTGGTATGGGGGGGGGTCTTTTTTTTCCTGGCTCTAATATCTGTTGTATTGGAGTGGAGGCCACTGACTGTGATTCCACTCCAGAAATGATTGCAGTTGGTGTACAATTTCTGTCATTTCTTGCCAGCTTTTTTTCCTTCCTGGCACTAAAAAACCTCTCTCTCCGGAGTGGCTGTGGCTACCCTGATTTTGCCATGGTCTTGATGTTCTGTGTCGCCTCGTACCCTTTAGGTGGTATGCCTGGCAATATAAGTTATAGCACTGTCTTTCCTGAATTGATATCTTCACTGCGACGTTTACCTGAACTACAAACGTATGCCGCACTCTGCACTATTTTATTCGCCTGCACGGAGATACACTGGACGGGGGTTATGGAACACATGGAACAAAACACATCTAGTTATCTTTATTATGAATTAAACGTGATAAGCTTATGGACGACATTGATCACTGCTTGATAAAGTGAAGGTGGGAATAAACCTTTCATAAAAAAAGTGAAATTTCCAATAGTTGAAAAACTCTAAAGAATTACTTTTTTAGTCAGTAATATCGCTTGCAGATGATTAAAATCATTGATAAAGTCTGCATTAAGAATGTTTGATCAACACTGGGTTTAATTAATGGTAAAGTTGATGATCAGTGTATCCAACAGGAAGTATCTTCAGTTTATTCATTCATGATTTAAAAATTCTTATATTTTTACCATTCTCGAATTTCTGTTCTCTTAACTATTCACCTTACAAAAATATTATACAGCTCAAATTTTATTGTTATGTATGTTTACTTATATATTGCCGAGAAGATCATATAGAATAATAAAGTATTTTACCTCTTCCACAGGCTGAGACATACAAGCCATTACCACTGCTTATATTTGGTGTGTTGTCACTAGTGTCTGGTTGTCTTACTGTCTTCCTGCCGGAGACTGTTGGCTGTGAATTACCACAAACTCTACAAGAGAGTGAAGCTTTTGGCAGGTGAGAATGATGCTAGATTTCATATTCTGGCTTTCAAGAACTAGATTTTGTGATTAGTGAATAAGAAAGGATATTTTTTAATCCCTGTTAACTGAAAAAGACAGTGATGTAAGAAATTTTGAAGATTTATGAAATAGCTAATGATCTAAAATACAAAAAAATAAATGATTAATCCTTTAAAATTGTCAGAATTAGATTTTACAATTCGAAAAGGACAAACAAATGCAACCAAGAAAATGTTGGTTCTCGTTTACCATGAAAACCGTCTTGATGTTCCTTCTCTACTTGAGAATTTTAAAATCCAACTTGTATTAAAAAATCTTGATACAGTAAAATAACATTTGATTAAGAATTGTGCAAAAAATGCTGATGGTTTTGTCTATAAGATTCCAATGTAAAAAATGAAAAAAAGTTTATTATGATCATACTGAAAAAAGCCTTGAACTAAGATTACAACAACATAAATATAGCATTATTTATGTGAGAGATTTAAACCATTCAATTGATTTTCAAAGGCCGAGAAAGTTGTATCAAGCAAGTCCATTGATGAAATACATATAATTGAATCAAAATTCATGAAAAATAGTATTGATATTAATATGAATATTGGTTCAGGGATATATAAATTACATTCATTTATAAAATACTTTGAGGAATTTAAGCCATGCACGACATGACCTGTATAATTTTCACTTGACATGTATATTGACCCTCTCACCTGTATCATACTGAGTCGCATATACAGTTATATGTGAGGTGATATCTCAGCCTTATAAGCCTTCTGCTATTCTATTATTTTTACACTTCCTTGATAATGTGACAAAACCTGAAAGCACTTAGAACTTCACTATCTTTTCACAGTGGATGTTATGCACACACATACATACAGGGCGGGGTCAGGAGCTGTGACTCGACCCCTGCAACCACAATTTCGTGAGAAGAGGCACACACAAAAACACGCATGCACACACCAAAGCCACAAATGAATA
>WNWK01036395.1:0-19191 GCA_009830355.1 Cherax destructor | reverse complement strand
AAAAAACTAGAAGTTTATGACTGGATGACAATGATCATACCAGTTAACTAACTACACACCACCATTACACATCACCACCTATGCTACGTACTATGTAGAGTTGTGGATCCTTAGGCAGTCTTAATAACCAAAAAACCAGAAGGGCATTGAGGGAGAATAATTAGGCTCGATCCCATTAACTAGATATTTAACACGTGATGCTATGAAGAAATCTTTGAGAGAATATAAAGCATTTTATAGTTATTTTAGAATCAATGATATTGAACAAATTTTAGAATATGTATTATGGGAAAAGGTTAATTTAGTGGCTTGTGGTAATAGTTTGGTGTGTAGTGGTGATTATTTTGCTTAGTAGTGATAATTATATTTAGTACAAATGCAAATCTTTATTTCCTTGTAAAGCTTTCACTGTGTGGTTTACATGTTATAAGATTTTAATTACAATGGTGGTCACTATCGTGCCTTGGCACTTATTGCAAACTAATTATAGTTCTTATGCTATTTTGAAACAGATTACATTTGAGTAATATATTAGAACATATTAGGTACGTAATAATATACACTCCCTGTTAGGTAAATAATTAGGTTTAAAATAGTTAGGTTGTCCAAATCATTTATAAATGGTGATTTATAATGGATTGATTTCTTAGTAATGATTTCTATTTGCCTTGGCATGATAACACTGTTTTTTATTTAAGGCCAATACTTTAGAAATTTTAGGTTTACAGTCATTTAGGTGGGTGTAGGTGTAAATTATGGGAGAGTAACAAATAAAGAGAGTAAGTTTATGATGTTTTGAGTGTTTTCGTAATACAAAGGAGAGAATTGGGGGGTTTTCATTTGGTTAGTTGATGATGGGGTATTTTAGGGAGACGAGATGTTTTTTACCAGTAATTTTGAAAATTGTTGTTGAGTTTTCAGTTCTAGTGTTTAAAGGCAGGGAGTTCCAGGTTCAAGGCACTTTTATGTACATCAAATTTTTGCAAAGGTTTAGCTGGACCCGGGAAATGTCATAGAGATTTTCGTGCCTTGTGTCGTGTCTATGGGTCCTGTTGCAACAGAACTACCACCTACACTACCACTACACTACCATTTAAACTACCACTTACTCTACACTACCACCTACACTACCACTACATCCAATTGTAGTACATTATGCATATTTCATTTAATTTATTTAGTAAGCACTATTTTTGATGTCATTTCCAAACTACACATGATGTAGACATCGTGGTTCGTTTTTTTATAGTGGTATCCCCGGGAGGCCTAATCCACTTTACCCCAACTTTCCAGCAAATATGGTCACCAGACTAACCTAAAATAGCTCACGTGTGAGTGTTTCTAAAACTTAATAACCCAAGGTTTAGAGTTATGGACATCTTCAGGACTCTGCCGATTGGACTCAATCCTCTGCCACCCCAGTGGAAACCCATAGCACCATGACGAGCAACCATTTACCATTATATGTTTCAAAAGACTTATGAGTATGCAAGGAAAGACCTATGGAATCTTGAAGACTCCGCTGAGAAGGTTTTATCCTCCATTCTTTCCTATGGTTGTATTCTTCATGACACCGGTATAAGCAGTTGGGAGGCTTCCAGGACTCTGTCAAGTAAACCTCGCTCAATAATCATTAAGTCTTAATACCACGCAAGGAGAACCCCGTGGCAACCTCCAGAACTCCATTGAGAGGGTCACCATCATTGTTTTCTATGTTGGAAACTTCTCCTTTGGTGGAAACTTCTCTCGAATTCTACCGAGTAGACTTTATTGATGAAAGCCTAAAAAAAACTAGAAGTTTATGACTGGATGACAATGATCATACCAGTTAACTAACTACACACCACCATTACACATCACCACCTATGCTACGTACTATGTAGAGTTGTGGATCCTTAGGCAGTCTTAATAACCAAAAAACCAGAAGGGCATTGAGGGAGAATAATTAGGCTCGATCCCATTAACTAGATATTTAACACGTGATGCTATGAAGAAATCTTTGAGAGAATATAAAGCATTTTATAGTTATTTTAGAATCAATGATATTGAACAAATTTTAGAATATGTATTATGGGAAAAGGTTAATTTAGTGGCTTGTGGTAATAGTTTGGTGTGTAGTGGTGATTATTTTGCTTAGTAGTGATAATTATATTTAGTACAAATGCAAATCTTTATTTCCTTAAAGCTTTCATGTGTGGTTTACATGTTATAAGATTTAATTACAATGGTGGTCACTATCGTGCCTTGGCACTTATTGCAAACAATTATAGTTCTTATGCTATTTTGAAACAGATTACATTTGAGTAATATATTAGAACATATTAGTACTAAATATACACTCCGTTAGAAAAATTAGGTTTAAAATAGTTAGTTTATATTTATAATATTATAAATTTGATTTATAATGGTTATTCTTATGTATGTTATTAAGCATATGGAAAGTTTCTTAACATAATTCTAGTTTAGCAATGATTTAATAGCAATAGCTATATTGAATTTTAGGTTTACAGTCATTTAGGTGGTGAGGTGTAATTTGAGTAAAAATAAAAGAATTTAATTTTAGGTTAATAAAGGAGAATTGGGTTTCATTGTTATTGATATGGGATTTAGAGCGATGTTTTACAGTATTTTGAAAATTGGTGAGTTCAGTTCATGTTAAAGGAGAGTTCAGTTAAGGACTTTTATGACATCAAATTTTTGCAAAGGTTTAGTGGACGGAATGTCATAGAGATTTTGTGCTTGTGTTGTTATGGGTCCTGTTGCAAAGAACTCCACCTACACTACCCTAATAGCACAGTTTAAACTACCATTACTACACTTAATTCATACACTACCACTTACATAACATTTCCAATTGTAGTACATTATGTATTTCATTTAATTTATTTAGTAAGCACTATTTATGTCATTTCCAAACTACATGATGTAGACATCGTGGTTCGTTTTTTTAGTGGTATCCGGAGGCCTAATCCACTTTACCCAACTTTCCAGCAAATATGTCTAGACTATACCTAAAATAGCATCGTTGAGTGTTTCTAAACTAATAACCCAAGGTTTAGAGTTATGGACATCTTCAGGACTCTGCCGATTGACTCAACCACTCCACCCAGTGGAAACCACATACACTATGACGAGCAACATTTACCTTAATGTTTCAAAAGACTTATGAGTATGCAAGGAAAGACCTATGAATCTTGAGCTCCTGAGAAGGTTTATCCTCCATTCTTTCCAGGTTTATTCTTCTGACCCCGTATAAGCAGTTGGGAGGCTTCAGGACTCTGTCAAGTAAACCTCGCTCAATAATCATTAAGTCTTAATACCACCAAGGAGAACCCTGGCAACCTCAGAACTCCATTGAGAGGTCACCATCATTGTTTTCTATGTTGGAAATCTCTTGTGGAAACTCCTAGAATTCTCGAGTAGACTTTATTGATGAAAGCCTAAAAAATCTAGAAGTTTAGACTGGATGACAATGATCATACCAGTTAACTAACTCACACCACCATTACACATCACCACCTAGCTACTACTATGTAGAGTTGTGGATCCTTAGGCAGTCTTAATAACCAAAACCAGAAGGGCATTGAGGAGAATAATTAGGCTGATCCCATTAACTAGATATTTAACACGTGATGATGAAGAAATCTTGAGAGAATATAAAGCATTTTATAGTTATTTTAGAATCAATGTATTGAACAAATTTTAGAATATGTATTATGGGAAAGGTTAATTTAGTGGCTTAGTGTATATAGTTTGGTGTGTAGTGGTGATTATTTTGCTTATAGTGATAGTTATATTTAGTACAAATGAAATCTTTATTTCTATGTAAAGCTTTCATGTGTGGTTACATGTTATAAGATTTTAATTACAATGGTGGTCACTATCGTGCTTGGCATTATTGCAAACTAATTATATTCTTATGCTATTTTGAAACAGATTACATTTGAGTAATATTTAGAAATATTAGGTACTAATAATATACACTCCTGTTAGGTAAATAATTAGGTTTAAAATAGTTAGGTTGTCCAAATCATTTACTAATATTATAAATGGTTGATTTAGTAATGGGATTCGATTTGCCTTGGATGATACACTGTTTCTATTAAAGCCATACTGGAAGAGTTTTTAGACATACTTAAGATTATCTTCAGATTTAATGGACTAACTTAAGATTTAATAGGCAATAGCTATATTAGGAATTTTAGGTTTACAGTCATTTAGGTGGGTGTAGGTGTAAATTATGGAGAGTAACAAATAAAGAGAGTAAGTTTATGATGTTTTGAGTGTTTTCTAATACAAAGGAGAGAATTGGGGGTTTTCATTTGGTTAGTTGATGATGGGTATTTTAGGAGACGAGATGTTTTTACCAGTAATTTTGAAAATTTTTGTTGAGTTTTCAGTTCTAGTGTTTAAAGGCAGGGAGTTCCAGGTTCAAGGCACTTTTATGTACATCAAATTTTTGCAAAGGTTTAGCTGGACCCGGGAAATGTCATAGAGATTTTCGTGCCTTGTGTCGTGTCTATGGGTCCTGTTGCAACAGAACTACCACCTACACTACCACTACACTACACTACCATTTAAACTACCACTTACTCTACCACTTACACTTACACTACACTACCACCTACACTACCACTACATCCAATTGTAGTACATTATGCATATTTCATTTAATTTATTTAGTAAGCACTATTTTTGATGTCATTTCCAAACTACACATGATGTAGACATCGTGGTTCGTTTTTTTATAGTGGTATCCCCGGGAGGCCTAATCCACTTTACCCCAACTTTCCAGCAAATATGGTCACCAGACTAACCTAAAATAGCTCACGTGTGAGTGTTTCTAAAACTTAATAACCCAAGGTTTAGAGTTATGGACATCTTCAGGACTCTGCCGATTGGACTCAATCCTCTGCCACCCCAGTGGAAACCCATAGCACCATGACGAGCAACCATTTACCATTATATGTTTCAAAAGACTTATGAGTATGCAAGGAAAGACCTATGGAATCTTGAAGACTCCGCTGAGAAGGTTTTATCCTCCATTCTTTCCTATGGTTGTATTCTTCATGACACCGGTATAAGCAGTTGGGAGGCTTCCAGGACTCTGTCAAGTAAACCTCGCTCAATAATCATTAAGTCTTAATACCACAAGGAGAACCCGTGGCAACCTCCAGAACTCCATTGAGAGGGTCACCATCATTGTTTTCTATGTTGGAAACTTCTCCTTTGGTGGAAACTTCTCTCGAATTCTACCGAGTAGACTTTATTGATGAAAGCCTAAAAAAAACTAGAAGTTTATGACTGGATGACAATGATCATACCAGTTAACTAACTACACACCACCATTACACATCACCACCTATGCTACGTACTATGTAGAGTTGTGGATCCTTAGGCAGTCTTAATAACCAAAACCAGAAGGGCATTGAGGGAGAATAATTAGGCTCGATCCCATTAACTAGATATTTAACACGTGATGCTATGAAGAAATCTTTGAGAGAATATAAAGCATTTTATAGTTATTTTAGAATCAATGATATTGAACAAATTTTAGAATATGTATTATGGGAAAAGGTTAATTTAGTGGCTTGTGGTAATAGTTTGGTGTGTAGTGGTGATTATTTTGCTTAGTAGTGATAATTATATTTAGTACAAATGCAAATCTTTATTTCCTTGTAAAGCTTTCACTGTGTGGTTTACATGTTATAAGATTTTAATTACAATGGTGGTCACTATCGTGCCTTGGCACTTATTGCAAACTAATTATAGTTCTTATGCTATTTTGAAACAGATTACATTTGAGTAATATATTAGAACATATTAGGTACGTAATAAATATACACTCCCTGTTAGGTAAATAATTAGGTTTAAAATAGTTAGGTTGTCCAAATCATTTACTAATATTATAAATGGTTGATTTAGTAATGGGATTCGATTTGCCTTGGCATGATACACTGTTTCTATTAAGCCACTGAAAGTTTCTTAGCCATACTGGAAAGATTATCTTTTCATTTTAGGTTTGGTTACAGTCATTTAGGTGGGTGTAGGTGTAAATTATGGGAGAGTAACAAATAAAGAGAGTAAGTTTATGATGTTTTGAGTGTTTTCATAATACAAAGAGAGAATTGGGGTTTCATTTGGTTAGTTGATGATGGGGTATTTTAGGGAGACGAGATGTTTTTACCAGTAATTTTGAAAATTGTTGTTGAGTTTTCAGTTCTAGTGTTTAAAGGCAGAGTTCCAGGTTCAAGGCACTTTTATGTACATCAAATTTTTGCAAAGGTTTAGCTGGACCGGAAATGTCATAGAGATTTTGTGCCTTGTGTCGTGTCTATGGGTCCTGTTGCAACAAACACCACCTACACTACCACCTACACTACCACTAACTACCATTTAAACTACCACTACTCTACCACTTACACTTTCACTACACCTACACTACCACTACATCCAATTGTAGTACATTATGCATATTTCATATCATTTATTTAGTAAGCACGCTTTTTGATGTCATTTCCAAACTACACATGATGTAGACATCGTGGTTCGTTTTTTTATAGTGGTATCCCCGGGAGGCCTAATCCACTTTACCCCAACTTTCCAGCAAATATGGTCACCAGACTAACCAAAAATAGCAAACGTGTGAGTGTTTCTAAAACTTAATAACCCAAGGTTTAGAGTTATGGACATCTTCAGGACTCTGCCGATTGGACTCAATCCTCTGCCACCCCAGTGGAAACCCATAGCACCATGACGAGCAACCATTTACCCTTAAATGTTTCAAAAAACTTATGAGTAAGCAAGGAAAGACCTATGGAACCTTGAAGACTCCGCTGAGAAGGTTTTATCCTCCATTCTCTCCAAGGGTTGTATTCTTCATGACACGGTATAAGCAGTTGGGAGGCTTCCAGGACTCTGTCAAGTAAACCTCGATCAATAATCATTAAGTCTTAATACCACACAAGGAGAACCCCGTGGCAACCTCCAGAACTCCATTGAGAGGGTCACCATCATTGTTTTCTATGTTGGAAACTTCTCCTTTGGTGGAAACTTCTCTCGAATTCTACTGAGTAGACTTTATTGATGAAAGCCTAAAAAAACTAGAAGTTTATGACTGGATGACAATGATCATACCAGTTAACTAACTACACACCACCATTACACATCACCACCTAAGCTACATACTATGTAGAGTTGTGGATCATTAGGCAGTCTTAATAACCAAACAACCAGAAGGGCATTGAGGGAGAATAATTAGGCTCGATCCCATCAACTAGATATTTAACACGTGATGCTATGAAGAAATCTTTGATAGAATAGAAAGCATTTTATAGTTATTTTAGAATCAATGATATTGAACAAATTTTAGAATATGTATTATGGAAATTAATTTAGTGGCTGTGGTAATAGTTTGGTGTAGTGGTGATTATTTGTTAGTAGTGATATTATATTTAGTACAAATGCAAATCTTTATTTCTGTAAAGCTTTCAATGTGTGTTACATGTTATAAGTTTTAATTACAATGTGGTCACTATCGTGCTGGCATATTGCAACTATATAATTCTTATTATTTTGAAACAGATTAATTTGGTAATATATTGACCATATTACTAAAATATACACTCCCTGTTAGAATATAGGTTTAAATAGTTAGTGTATCATTTACTAATTATAAATGGTTGATTTAGTAATGGGATTCGATTTCCTTTATATACACTGTTTTAACATACTGGAAGTTTCTTAGACATGTTAGATTACTCTTTATAGAATTTTAGGATTACAGTCATTTAGGTGGGTAGTAAATTAGGAAGTAACAAATAAGAGAGTAAGTTTATGATGTTTTAGTGTTTTCATATAAAAGGAAAATTGGGGGTTTTCATTTGTTAGTTGATGATGGGATTTTAGGAGACAGATGTTTACAGTAATTTTGAAAATTGTTGTTGAGTTCAGTTCTAGTGTTTAAGGCAGAGTTCAGTTCAAGGCACTTTTATGTACATCAAATTTTGCAAAGGTTTAGCTGGACCGGGAATGTCATAGATTTTTGCTTGTGTCGTCTATGGGTCCTGTTCAACAGAACTACCACCACACTACCACTACTACATTAACTACACTCTCACATTACACTCACTAACTACACTACCACTACATCCAATTGTAGTAATATCTATTTCATTTATTTATTTAGTAACACTTTTTGATGTCATTTCCAAACTCATGATGTGACATCTGGTTCGTTTTATAGTGGTATCCGGGCCTAATCCACTTACCCAACTTTCCAGCAAATATGGTCACAGACTAACAAATAGCGAAACAAAAGGACCATATTAGAAACTTATGAGAAGGAAACCTATGAATTTAACTAAAGAGTTTACTCATCTTCAAGCTCATATTACTTAGGACTCGTGCATAAGACTATAGTAATACAGTAAATCCTTGAACCCAGAATCCCGATAACTCATTGAAACCTAATGTTTTGATTCATGTAACTTTAATCACACAATTTATACAAACTATTTAAGTTGAATATTACATTAACAATAACAAGGCATTGGGACACATATCTGCACCTTAAATTAACTGAGAGAGAACTTTAGCCGATCAATTAAGTATTACTATGAAATTAACAATTGAAGAAATTTTAATATTTGAAGGTTATCTTAGAATATTTAGAATGGTATTAATTATTAGTATGTAATTATATTTAATCAAATGTATATTCTGTAATCTTTATGGTATATTTTTATTAATGTAATTTGTCCTTTTGTAAATTTAAATTGGGCATATATTTATTGATATATTAACTTAGAATTTATGATCTTTAGTAATAATTAGATTAAATTTATGTACAATCATTGTAGATATAATCGTTAGAGTAAGTTCAAATCTTGAAATTATATGATTTCATATAAATTTCATTTGTAATGATGAATTCTTGAAGATACGTAATTTTTATATAATTAAGTTTATAAATTTTAAATTAGATTTAAGATAAATTTAGGTGGTAAGTAATTAGGTAAATTAGTATGATATTATGTTAGAATCAAATAAAATAATGTTTATTTGTTAGTGTTTTATTTAAAGGAGTGGTTTTTGTATTGATTGTGAAGTTTTAGTGTATTTTTAAAGAATTTTTGAATTTTTCATTCATTTTAAAGGTAGGTTGGTAAGATTTTAAATATGTGTTAAGTTTATGGTTAAAGTATAGAATTTTCCATTTCCTTATGGCCTGTTCATAACACCCTAATCTCCATACCAACACTTACACTATACCTTACACTCACCACACTCATGTCATACACATAATCATACATAATTTTTATTTTTTAGTATTTTTTATACATTCAAATACTGTTAACATCATGGTTGTTTTTTAGGGTACGGGAGCCTAATCACTTTTCCACAATTTCAATTATCCAATATCAAAAGTCCGGTGAGTGTTTCTTTGTTGGCAATAATTTTTTATTAGAATTTTTAGGTTTACAGTCATTTAGGTGGGTGTAGGTGTAAATTATGGAAGTAACAAATAAAGGGGAAAAGTTTATGATGTTTTAGTTTTTTCATAATACAAAGGAGAAAATTTGGGGGGTTTTTCATTTGGTTAGTTGAGATGGGGATTTTGGGGAGACAAATGTTTTTTAAGAAATTTTTAAAAAATTGTTTTATTTTCGTTCAGTTTTTAAAGGCAGGAGCCAGGTTCAAGGCACTTTATGTACATAAAATTTTTGAAAAGGTTTTAGCTGGCCCCCCCCCCCCCCCCCCCCCCCCCCCCCCCCCCCCCCCCCCCCCCCCCCCCCCCCCCCCCCCCCCCAAAAAAAAAAAAAAAAAAAAAAAAAAAAAAAAAAAAAAAAAAAAAAAAAAAAAAAAAAAAAAAAAAAAAAAAAAAAAAACCCAAGGTTTAGAGTTAGGGACATCTTCAGGACTCTGCCGATTGGACTAATCCCCCCACCCCACCACCACACTACAACTACACTACCATTTAAACTACCATACCTACCACTTACACTACACTACCACCTACACTACCACTACACCCAATTGTAGTACATTATGCATATTTCATTTAATTTATTTATTTTGGACTTTTTTTGATGTCTTTTCCCAAACTACACATGATGTAGACGCCGTGGTTCTTTTTTTATAGTGGTACCCCCGGGAGGCCTAATCCCTTTACCCCAAATTTCCAGCAAATATGGTCACCAGACAAACCCTTAAAATAGCTCACATGTGGTTTTTTAAAAACTTTCCTTGGGTTTAGAGTTAGGGAAATCATCGGGACTCTGCCGATTGGACTAAATCCTCTCCCAAACCCAGGGAAACCCATAGCACCATGATGAGAAACCATTTACCATTATATGTTTCAAAAGACTTATGTTTGGTGGTAGTGTAGTGTAAATGTAAGGGGTAGAGTAGGTGGTAGTTTAAATGGTAGTGTAGTGGTAGTGTAGGGGGGTAGTGTAGGTGGTAGTTTTTGTTGCAACAGGACCCATAGAAAAGACACAAGGCACGTAACATAAAGCTTTATATTCTCTAAAAGATTTCTTCATGCATCACGTTTTAAAATATCTAGTTTGGGATCACCCAATTTTCTCCTCAATCCCCCTTCTGGTTTTTGGTTTTAAGCCCTAAAATCCCAACCTCATAGACTGCTAGGTGGTGATGTGGTGGTGGTGTAGTTGTTAACTGTATGATCTTGTATCAGTCATAAACTTGGTTTAGGCTTTCATCAATAAGTCTAATCGTAGATGAGAAAGTTTCCAAAGAGAGTTTAACATAAAAACAATGATGGTGACCCTCTCAGTGTAGTTCTGGAGGTTGCCACGGGTTCTTGCGTGGTATTAGACTTAATGATTATTGAGCAGGTTTACTTGACCAGAGTCCTGAAGCCTCCCAACTGCTTATACGGTGTCATGAAGAATACAACCATAGGAAGAATGGAGGATAAAACCTTCTCACAGTCTTCAAGATTCCATAGTCTTCCTTTGCATACTCATAATCTTTGAAACATATAATGGTAAATGGTTGCTATGTCATGGTGCTATGGGTTTCCACTGGTGAGATTGAGTCAAATCGGCAGAGTCCTGAAGATGTCCATAACTCTAAACCTTGGGTTATTAAGTTGAAACACTCCACGTGAGCTATTTTATGTTAGTCTGGTGCCCATATTTGCTGGAAAGTTGGGGTAAAGTGGATTAGGCTTCGGATACCACTATAAAAAAACGAACCACGATGTCTACAATCTGTAGTTTGGAAATGACATCAAAAATAGTGCTTACTAAATAAATTAAATGAAATAGCAAATGTACTACAATTGGATGTAGTGGTAGTGTAGGTGGTAGTGTAGTGTAAGTGTAAGTGGTAGAGTAAGTGGTAGTTTAAATGGTAGTGTAGGGTGGTGGGTGTAGGTGGTAGTTCTGTTGCAACAGGACCCATAGACACAACACAAGGCACGAAAATCTCTATGACATTTCCCGGGTCCAGCTAAACCTTTGCAAAATTTGATGTACATAAAAGTGCCTTGAACCTGGAACTCCTGCCTTTAAACACTAGAACTGAAACTCAACAAAAATTTCAAAATTACTGAAAAAAATCTCGTCTCCCTAAATACCCCATCATCAATACAAATGAAACCCCAATTCTCTCCTTTGTATTATGAAAACACTCAAAACATCATAAACTTACTCTCTTTATTTTTACTCTCCCATAATTTACACCTACACCCACCTAAATGACTGTAAACCTAAAATTCTAATATAGCTATTGCCTATTAAATCTTAAGTTAGTCCCATTAAATGAGATAATTTTAAAGTATGTATAAGAAACCTTTCAGTATGGTTTATGAAACAGTGTATCATGCCAAGGCAAATCGAATCCCATTATTAAATCAACCATTTATAATATTAGTAAATGATTTGGACAACCTAACTATTTTAAACCTAATTATTTACCTAACAGGGAGTGTATATTATTACGTACCTAATATGTTCTAATATATTACTCAAATGTAATCTGTTTCAAAATAGCATAAGAACTATAATTAGTTTGCAATAAGTGCCAAGGCACGATAGTGACCACCATTGTAATTAAAATCTTATAACATGTAAACCACACAGTGAAAGCTTTACAAGGAAATAAAGATTTGCATTTGTACTAAATATAATTATCACTACTAAGCAAAATAATCACCACTACACACCAAACTATTACCACAAGCCACTAAATTAACCTTTTCCCATAATACATATTCTAAAATTTGTTCAATATCATTGATTCTAAAATAACTATAAAATGCCTTATATTCTCTCAAAGATTTCTTCATAGCATCAAGTGTTAAATATCTAGTTAATGGGATCGAGCCTAATTATTCTCCCTCAATGCCCTTCTGGTTTTTTGATTATTAAGACTGCCTAAGGATCCACAACTCTACATAGTACGTAGCATAGGTGGTGATGTGTAATGGTGGTGTGTAGTTAGTTAACTGGTATGATTTTTGTCATCCAGTCATAAACTTCTAGTTTTTTTTAGGCTTTCATCAATAAAGTCTACTTGGTAGAATTCGAGAGAAGTTTCCACCAAAGGAGAAGTTTCCAACATGAAAACAATGATGGTGACCCTCTCAATGGAGTTCTGGAGGTTGCCACTGGGTTCTCCTTGCGTGGTATTAAGACTTAATGATTATTGAGCGAGGTTTACTTGACAGAGTCCTGAGCCTCCCAACTGTTTATCACCGGTGTCATGAAGAATACAACCATGGAAAGAATGGAGGATAAAACCTTCTCAGCGGAGTCTTCAAGATTCCATAGGTCTTTCCTTGCATACTCATAAGTCTTTTGAAACATATAATGGTAAATGGTTGCTCGTCATGGTGCTATGGGTTTCCACTGGGGTGGCAGAGGATTGAGTCCAATCGGCAGAGTCCTGAAGATGTCCATAACTCTAAACCTTGGGTTATTAAGTTTTAGAAACACTCACACGTGAGCTATTTTAGGTTAGTCTGGTGACCATATTTGCTGGAAAGTTGGGGTAAAGTGGATTAGGCCTCCCGGGGATACCACTATAAAAAAACGAACCACGATGTCTACATCATGTGTAGTTTGGAAATGACATCAAAAATAGTGCTTACTAAATAAATTAAATGAAATATGCATAATGTACTACAATTGGATGTAGTGGTAGTGTAGGTGGTAGTGTAGTGTAAGTGTAAGTGGTAGAGTAGGTGGTAGTTTAAATGGTAGTGTAGTGGTAGTGTAGGTGGTAGTGTAGGTGGTAGTTCTGTTGCAACAGGACCCATAGACACGACACAAGGCACGAAAATCTCTATGACATTTCCCGGGTCCAGCTAAACCTTTGCAAAAATTTGATGTACATAAAAGTGCCTTGAACCTGGAACTCCCTGCCTTTAAACACTAGAACTGAAAACTCAACAACAATTTTCAAAATTACTGGTAAAAAACATCTCGTCTCCCTAAAATACCCCATCATCAACTAACCAAATGAAAACCCCCCAATTCTCTCCTTTGTATTATGAAAACACTCAAAACATCATAAACTTACTCTCTTTATTTGTTACTCTCCCATAATTTACACCTACACCCACCTAAATGACTGTAAACCTAAAATTCCTAATATAGCTATTGCCTATTAAATCTTAAGTTAGTCCCATTAAATCTGAAGATAATCTTAAGTATGTCTAAGAAACTCTTCCAGTATGGCTTTAATAGAAACAGTGTATCATGCCAAGGCAAATCGAATCCCATTACTAAATCAACCATTTATAATATTAGTAAATGATTTGGACAACCTAACTATTTTAAACCTAATTATTTACCTAACAGGGGGTAGGCGAGTTTCAGTGGGGAGAAATAAATGGGATTAAGTCAGGAGTATCTGAGAGAGTTAGAGCTAAGGAAGGGGTAGCAATAATGTTGAAGGATCAGTTATGGAAGGAAAAGAGGGAATATAAATGTGTAAATTCAAGGATTATGTGGATTAAAATAAGGGTCGGATGCGAAAAGTGGGTCATAATAAGCGTGTATGCACCTGGAGAAGAGAGGGGTGTAGAGGAGAGAGATTTTGGGAGATGTTAAGCGAATGTATAGGAACTTTTGAACCAAATGAAGAGTAATTGTGGTAGGGGACCTAAATGCTAAAGTGGGAGAAACATGCAGAGAGGGTGTAGTAGGTAAGTTTGGGGTGCCAGGTGTAAATGATAATGGGAGCCCTTTGATTGAACTTTGTATAGAAAGGGGTTTAGTTATAGGTAATACATATTTTAAGAAAAAGAGGATAAATAAGTATACAAGATATGATGTAGGGCGTAATGACAGTAGTTTGTTGGACTATGTATTGGTAGATAAAAGACTGTTGAGTAGACTTCGGGATATACATGTTTATAGAGGGCTACAGATATATCAGATCACTTTTAGTTATAGCTACAGTGGGAGTAAAAGGTAGATGGGATAAAAGGAAAATATAATCAGTAAGTAAAAGAGGTGAAGGTTTATAAACTAAAAGAGGGGGCAGTTAGGGTAAGATATAAACAACTATTGGAGGATAGATGGGCTAGTGAGAGTGTAGGCAATGGGGTCGAAAATGTATGGGGTAGATTTAAAAATGTAGTGTTAGAGTGTTCAGCAGAAGTTTGTGGTTACAGGCAGTGGGTGCGGGAGGAAGAGGAGCGATTGGTGGAATGATGATGTAAAGAGAGTAGTAAGGGAGAAAAAGTTAGCATATGAGAGGTTTTTACAAAGTAGAAGTGATGCAAGAGGAAGAGTATATGGAGAGAAAAAGAAGTTAAAGAGTGGTGAAGCAATGTAAAAAAAGAGCAGATGAGAGAGTGGGTGAGATGTTATCAGCAAATTTTGTTGAAAATAAGAAAAGTTTTGGAATGAGATTAATAAGTTGAGGAAGCCTAGAGAACAAATGGATTTGACAGTTAAAAATATGAGGGAGTTATTAAATGGAGAGTTAGAGGTATCGGGAAGATGGAGAGAATATTTTGAGGATTTGTTAAATGTTGATGAAGACAGGAAGCTGTGATTTCGTGTGTAGGGCAAGGAGGAATAACATCTTGTAGGAGTGTGGAAGAGCCAGTTGTGGGTGTAGGGGAAGTTCGTGAGGCAGTGGGTAGAATGAAAGGGGGTAAGGCAGCTGGGATTGATGGTATAAAGATAGAAATGTTAAAAGCAGGTGGGGGATATAATTTTGGAGTGGTTGGTGCTATTATTTAATAAATGTATGGAAGAGGGTAAGGTACCTAGGGATTGGCAGAGAGCGTGTATTGTTCCTTTGTATAAAGGCAAAGGGACAAAAGAGAGTGCAAAAATTATAGGGGAATAAGTCTGTTGAGTGTTCCTGGTAAAGTGTATGGTAGAGTTATTATTGAAAGAATTAAGAGTAAAACAGAAAGCAGGATAGCAGATGAACAAGGGGCTTTAGGAAAGGTAGGGGTGTGTAGACCAAGTGTTTACAGTGAAACATATAGGTGAACAGTATTTGGATAAGGGTAAAGATGTTTTTGTGGCATTTATGGATTTGGAAAAGGCGTATGATAGGGTAGATAGGGGGCAATGTGGCAGATGTTGCAGGTGTATGGAATAGGAGGAAGGTTACTGAAAGCAGTGAAGAGTTTTTATGAGGATAGTGAGGCTCAGGTTAGAGTGTGTAGGAGGGAAGGGACTATTTCCCAGTAAAAGTGGGCCTTAGACAAGGATGTGTGATGTCACCGTGGTTGTTCAATATATTTATAGATGGGGTTGTAAGAGAAGTGAATGCGAGGGTCTTGGCAAGAGGTGTTGGGCTAAAAGATAAAGAAGCAAATACAAAGTGGGAGTTGTCACAGTTGCTTTTGCTGATGACACTGTGCTTTGGGAGATTCTGAAGAGAAGCTGCAGAGGTTGGTGGATGAATTTGGTAGGGTGTGTAAAGAAGAAAATTGAAAGTGAATATAGGAAAGAGTAAGGTGATGAGGATAACAAAAGAATAGGTGACGAAAGATTGGATATCAGATTGAGGAGAGAGTATGGAGGAGGTGAATGTATTCAGATATTTGGGAGTGGACATGTCGGCGGATGGGTCTATGAAGGATGAGGTGAATCATAGAATTGATGAGGGGAAAAGGGTGAGTGGAGCACTTCGAGTCTGTGGAGACAAAGAACCTTGTCCATGGAAGTAAAGAGGGGAATGTGAGAGTATAGTTATACCAACGCTCTTATATGGGTGTGAAGCATGGGTGATGAATGTTGCAACGAGGAGAAGGCTGGAGGCAGTGGAGATGTCATGTCTAAGGTCAATGTGTGGTGTGAATATAATGCAGAGAATTCGGAGTTTGGAAATTAGGAGGAGGGGCGGGATTACCAAAACGATTGTCCAGAAGCTGAGGAGGGGTTGTTGAGGTGGTTTGGACATGTAGAGAGAATGGAACGAGACAGAGTGACTTCGAGTGTATAAATCTGTAGTGGAGGGAAGGCGGGGTAGGGGTCGGCCTAGGAAAGGTTGGAGGGAGGGTAAAGGAAGTTTTGTGTGCGAGGGGCTTGGACTTCCAGCAAGCATGTGTGAGCGTATTTGATAGGAGTGAATGGAGGCATATGGTTTTTTAAAACTTGACGTGCTGTTGGAGTGTGAGCAAAATAACATTTATGAAGGGATTCAGGAAACGGCAGGCCGGACTTGAGTTCTGGAGATGGGAAGTACAGTGCCGGCACTCTGAAGGAGGGGTGTTAATGTTGCAGTTTTATAACTGTAGTGTAAAGCACCCTTCTGGCAAGACAGTGATGGAGTGAATGATGATGAAAGTTTTTCTTTTTCGGGCCACCCTGCCTTGGTGGGAATCGGCCTATGTGTTAAAAAAAAAAAAAAAAAAAAATATTACTCAAATGTAATCTGTTTCAAAATAGCATAAGAACTATAATTAGTTTGCAATAAGTGCCAAGGCACGATAGTGACCACCATTGTAATTAAAATCTTATAACATGTAAACCACACAGTGAAAGCTTTACAAGGAAATAAAGATTTGCATTTGTACTAAATATAATTATCACTACTAAGCAAAATAATCACCACTACACACCAAACTATTACAACAAGCCACTAAATTAACCTTTTCCCATAATACATATTCTAAAATTTGTTCAATATCATTGATTCTAAAATAACTATAAAATGCTTTATATTCTCTCAAAGATTTCTTCATAGCATCACGTGTTAAATATCTAGTTAATGGGATCGAGCCTAATTATTCTCCCTCAATGCCCTTCTGGTTTTTTGGTTATTAAGACTGCCTAAGGATCCACAACTCTACATAGTACGTAGCATAGGTGGTGATGTGTAATGGTGGTGTGTAGTTAGTTAACTGGTATGATCATTGTCATCCAGTCATAAACTTCTAGTTTTTGTTAGGCTTTCATCAATAAAGTGTACTCGGTAGAATTCGAGAGACGTTTCCACCAAAGGAGAAGTTTCCAACATAGAAAACAATGATGGTGACCCTCAATGGAGTTCTGGAGGTTGCCACGGGGTTCTCCTTGCGTGGTATTAAGACTTAATGATTATTGAGCGAGGTTTACTTGACAGAGTCCTGGAAGCCTCCCAACTGCTTATACCGGTGTCATGAAGAATACAACCATAGGAAAGAATGGAGGATAAAACCTTCTCAGCGGAGTCTTCAAGATTCCATAGGTCTTTCCTTGCATACTCATAAGTCTTTTGAAACATATAATGGTAAATGGTTGCTCGTCATTGTGCTATGGGTTTCCACTAGGGTGGCAGAGGATTGAGTCCAATCGGCAGAGTCCTGAAGATGTCCATAACTCTAAACCTTGGGTTATTAAGTTTTAGAAACACTCACACGTGAGCTATTTTAGGTTAGTCTGGTGACCATATTTGCTGGAAAGTTGGGGTAAAGTGGATTAGGCCTCCCGGGGATACCACTATAAAAAAACGAACCACGATGTCTACATCATGTGTAGTTTGGAAATGACATCAAAAATAGTGCTTACTAAATAAATTAAATGAAATATGCATAATGTACTACAATTGGATGTAGTGGTAGTGTAGGTGGTAGTGTAGTGTAAGTGTAAGTGGTAGAGTAAGTGGTAGTTTAAATGGTAGTGTAGTGGTAGTGTAGGTGGTAGTGTAGGTGGTAGTTCTGTTGCAACAGGACCCATAGACACGACACAAGGCACGAAAATCTCTATGACATTTCCCGGGTCCAGCTAAACCTTTGCAAAAATTTGATGTACATAAAAGTGCCTTGAACCTGGAACTCCCTGCCTTTAAACACTAGAACTGAAAACTCAACAACAATTTTCAAAATTACTGGTAAAAAACATCTCGTCTCCCTAAAATACCCCATCATCAACTAACCAAATGAAAACCCCCCAATTCTCTCCTTTGTATTACGAAAACACTCAAAACATCATAAACTTACTCTCTTTATTTGTTACTCTCCCATAATTTACACCTACACCCACCTAAATGACTGTAAACCTAAAATTCCTAATATAGCTATTGCCTATTAAATCTTAAGTTAGTCCCATTAAATCTGAAGATAATCTTAAGTATGTCTAAGAAACTCTTCCAGTATGGCATTAATAGAAACAGTGTATCATGCCAAGGCAAATCGAATCCCATTACTAAATCAACCATTTATAATATTAGTAAATGATTTGGACAACCTAACTATTTTAAACCTAATTATTTACCTAACAGGGAGTGTATATTATTACGTACCTAATATGTTCTAATATATTACTCAAATGTAATCTGTTTCAAAATAGCATAAGAACTATAATTAGTTTGCAATAAGTGCCAAGGCACGATAGTGACCACCATTGTAATTAAAATCTTATAACATGTAAACCACACAGTGAAAGCTTTACAAGGAAATAAAGATTTGCATTTGTACTAAATATAATTATCACTACTAAGCAAAATAATCACCATGTTATGGGGTATTATGGACTTGTTATGGGGGCTATTGGAACCCAGCATGTATTGTTGTAATTAAATAACATGAATGCCTAATTCTATTGAATTAATCAGCAGTACTGCTCAGGAGAGTTTACAAGCTTGGCCAGCCTTAGAAGCTTGGGGGCTCATTTGACTGATTTTCTCAATATAATAGGTTATATAAATAATGCACACATTTTATTAACTAATTAAAATATAGTTGCATGTCTCATTGTAATAACA
>WNWK01036394.1:0-19191 GCA_009830355.1 Cherax destructor | reverse complement strand
GTAGAAAAAAAAAAAACAAAGTTAAAAATATCATTAAACAAACAGGAGGGGAGGACGTCTGACATAATAAATTTTAAGACAAGGGGATATGAAAAAATAAATCGGGGTCAAACTGATTTTAACACAAAATGGTTTATGCCGAATAGGAAAAACTAGTTAGTTCAGTTCAGATTCAGGAAAGGACCCATGGGGGCGGGGGGGAAGTAAGAAAAGAATATGAGGGGAAGGGCTGAAGTAGAAGAAAAAGAGTCAGGATAAACCCAACAGTCTAACTACGGGTGTACTTATAGATAGGTAAAACTTGCGATTTTGGCTTAAATAGAAACCCTCCCCTTTCCCATATAAGACAAGTAAAAATTTTGTGTATGAATAATTTCCCAAATCATTCTGAACATAACAAAAAAAATATATTTATTGTGTTTGTTTATTATTAAATTAATGTTAACGTATCTAAAATATATTTAGTTGGGTTAGGAAATTAAATTGCTCTTGTTGTAATAAGGTTAGGTTTTTTTAAAGTTTCTCTTGGTACAAAATTATAAATTTTACTTTAAACATAAATGAATAAAATATATCTTTAAACGTATAAGAAAAATTTTAAAAAAGGACTTAATTTTAGATGAGTTTTGAAATTGCCCATTTTTACCAATCGGCACGACATATATATATATATATATATATATATATATATATATATATATATATATATATATATATATATATATATATATATATATATATATTATAATATATATATATATATATATATATATATATATATATATATATATATATATATATATATATATAAAACGTATATATGTCTGGATTAGGTAAACTTGCGATTTTGGTTTAAATAGAACGCTCACCTTGCCATATAAGCAAGTGAAAATTTGTGTATGCAATAATTTCGCCAAAATCATTCTGAACATAACGAAAAAAATATTTCATTGTGTTTGTTTATTATTAAATTAATGTTAACGTATCTAAAATATATTTAGTTGGGTTAGGCTAAATTAAATTGCGCTTGTTGTAATAAGGTTAGGTAGGTTTTCAAAGTTTCTATTGGTACAAAATTATAAATTTTTACATTAGCATAAATGAAAAAAAAAAAAATATATCTTCAAACCTAAATGAGAAAATTTAATAAAGTCTTAATTTTAGATAAATTCTATTAATTACTAATATAATATATATATATATATATATATATATATATATATATATATATATATATATATATATATATTATAAAAATATAGCGTATAGTAAAATTTGATTTCTAAAACCGCTACCTTTTTAAACGTGAAATTTTGTATGCAATAATTTCGCAAACTTTGAACATAAGAAAAAATATATTTCTTTTTTTATTATTAAAAAATTAACTATAAATATATTTTTTTATAAATAAATTGCTTTAATAATTATATTTCAATTCACAAATTATATTTTTACATTATATAAAAAATATATTTCAAACTATAAATAAAATTTAAAAACTAATTAATAGTTCTTTAATACATTTTACCTAATCGGCACGAAAAATTTAATATATATATTATATATATATATATATATATATATATATATATATATATATATATATATATATATATATATATATATATATATAATCCACACCCCCTAATCTCCAAACTACGGATTCTCTGCATTATATTCACACCACACATTGCCCTCAGACATGACATCTCCACTGCCTCCAGCCTTCTCCTTGTTGCAACATTCACAACCCATGTCTCACACGCATACAAGATTGTTGGTATAACTATACTCTCATACTTTCCCCCTCTTTGCTTTCATGGATAAAGTTCTCTGTCTCCACAAGCTCCTCAGTGCACCACTCACCTTTTCCCTCGTTAATTCTATGATTCACCTCATCCTTCATAGACCCATCTGCTCACACATCCACTCCCAAATATCTGAACACATTAACCTCCTCCATACTCTCTCCTCCAATCTGGTATCCAATCTTCCGTTATCTATTTTTTGTTATCCTCATCACCTTACTCTTTCCTATATTCACTTTTAATTTCCTTCTTTTACTTACCCTACCAAACTCATCCACCAACATCTGCAACTTCTCTTCAGAATCCCTCAAAAGCACAGTGTCATCAGCAAAGGGCAATTGTGACAACTCCCAATTTGTGTTAGATTCTTTATCTTTTAACCCCACACCTCTTGCCAACACCCGAGCATTCACTTCTCTTACAACTCCATATTTGTATATATTGAATATCCACGTCCTACTTTTACTGGGAAATAATCTCCCTCTCGCCTACATACTCTAACCTGAGCCTCACTATCCACATAAAAAAATTTCACCGCTTTCAATACCCTACCTCCTATTTCATACATTTGCAAAATTTGCCACATTTCCTCCCTATCCACCCTATCATATCCCTTTTCCAAATCCATAAATGCAACAAACACCTCTTTACCCTCAACTAAATATTGTTCACCTGTATGTTTCATTGCAAACACTTGGTCTACACACCCCCTACCTTTCCTAAAGCCTCCTTGTTCTCTCCCTTACCACATCTAATTCCCATAGTTTGTGAACTGGCTCACTTTCTTCTATGCTGACTTTATTTCCTAATGGGTCTTCACCCAGTCTAAGTCGCATCATTAACACTGCTTCTATTACCTCAGAGTCGAGACTTTCACTCTCAGGTGTCGACTGAAAATGAGCTGGTATCCTGCCCCCCTATTATATACCCTACTGGAGTCCTATACAGGTCAATACCCTCCTTGATAGTTCTTCTAGTGGACACAAATTCGTCCATATAGTCCGCCCCTACCAAAATTCCTACATCTCTCACGTTATCTGTGGTAATGTCTGCTTCCGCCAGCCTCACGCCTAACTCCTTTAAACGTTGCATGGCTGCAGCCAGACCTTTGGTAGCTATGACTTCAGGCAGCTTCCTTACAATCAAGGCTGTGATCTGTCGACGATGTCCACCCAATCTGACATCTACGTCTACAACAGAATTAGACTTGCGGGGGATCGACCCTCTAACATCATATCTACCTGATTATCCGATCTCAGATTCAATTTGGCTGCTAACGTCTCTGTTAACAGAGATTTTTGTGTTCCTGCAACAAAGAACAATCGAGTGTTAGCAGACTTCTTCCCATTCACCACCACTGCTACTACTGTGGGCAGGGCTACTGAGCCTTGAAATGGTTCACTAGCACCCCTCGTGTCGGACTCATTACATTCGCTACTACTTCGGGTTTGTCCTTATTTTCCTTTCCTTCAGAAATCTTGATTTTCTTATCTTGGACTGGTCTGGTGTCATTCACACACAACGCGTTATGATGTTTACCCTGCCTACAACGTTGGCACTCGTTTAGCTTCATGCTACAGTTTCTGGCAAGTGTTCCCACAACACTTGAAACAGAGTCTCAATTCCCTTAATCTCTGGAGCCTCTCCTCGTAAGTGGTGAAACTCGGACACCTCGAATTAATGTGTTCCCCTTCACAGAACACACACAGTCTCGCTTTGTCTTAGTGGTTTACCCCTTTGTCCCTTTGATCGAGGACTTGTGTTGGGAATAATAAGTACCAACCCAAATAGGTGTCTTACATCTGTCTATCGAGTGTCTAGTGTGATCAGCGGATTTCCCTTGACAGGTATTTTCTTCCCTGATCCACATTCAGATGAGATACTAAATCTCCCAGCCCATCGACGATCTGCTGCATTGTGAATTGGTTTGTCCTATACTTCAAATGTAATTCGTGCACCGTAGTGCTGGACAATTTCCTTTGAATCGTCTGGTTGACTAACCACTCTGATTTACCACAATCGTGTAAATCCTTCAAGCTATTCGTCAAACTCATGACTTCAATTTGAAACTTCTCTAGGCTCCGACGGTCATGTTGACAAGCTGCTAATTCTAATAGACGACACCATATGGCCACCTTCATCTCCTCCGTGTTACCAAACATGTCCTTCAACTGGTCTTTGGCATGCTGGTAATTAGTATCAGTGGTCTGGTAATGCCTGACCAAATCTAATGCTTTACCTCTGAGTTGTGAACGTAGATACTGCAATTTGACAACATCTGACAAATCCTTCCTATCATATATCTGGGCCTTGAACTGATCCCAGAAAGCAATGTACTCTGTTAAGGTTCCGTCAAACGTTGGTAAATTCATTTGAGGCAACCTTGGCAACATATTGGCGGGACTGTGGCTGCTTACGCTTCCTGTAGCATTGTTAGCTGTCCCCGCTGTACAAGCCTTCAAAGTTTTCATTAACTGTTTGCAGAGTTTCATCTCTGCTTTGCATTCAGTTCTCCGGTCATCGTATTCCTTCTGAGCTGCTTCGACAGTATCCTCAGACTCACCTACAGCAGAGGCTTCTGTCTCATAAAGGGATAAATGCTGTCTCAAAAGCCTTAAGCCTTTCCTCTAAGAGCTCCAGGCAACTTACTAGATCATCACAATCTACATCCCTATCTTGTCTAATAATTTGATACTCCTCACGTGCCTTGTTTAAGCGTCCCTTATGAGCTACCATAGACCGCTTTAAGTGATTTAGAGATGAGACAGCTGGTACTTGGCTTTCACCCACCATTGTCGATGTTTAATTAAGAGCGTGACCCTAATTATTACTTAAATTGGCCCACCCCACAATACAATGCGAAAATTAGATGAGAACAAATGCGTCTCGACGCTCCTTGATAAGCTTAATGGGTTTCTTTACCATTTGTTGGCTAGACTCAGAATTGAAATGCATCCCGTCAGCTTTTAAGCCTAACTGAAACGGTTTAGCACGCAAATTAACAAACTGAATGAAATCAATGTTCTTTGTTTTCTTCAATAGCCTACAATTTACGCTACGAGCTATACGGTTGTACTCAGTGGCCGTAATTTTACACTTGCTTCCTGGCAGTGGAAACCTATGCTCTACCACGAAAATCGCTACTCTAGAACCACACTGTTCATGAAAGGAATTTGCCACTTGCAATATGCCTTCTACTATGGCTACTGGTACACAGCCAGAAACAATATCATTACCTCCCAAAAACAAAACTGTCAATTGGTGTTGTTGTTCTAAAGCAACATTCAGTCTTGAATCTTCGTTAAAATTCAACACTTTAGCTCCCGGTGCTCTAAATGCCTTTACTGTACACCCTGGGATCTCTGGGAATGTTCTGGGGAGCTGACTATGCCCCACAACGGCAACTGTATACATATGTCGTAGTTATGCAAGCTTAACCTAGTATTGTCGGTTCAACGTTCGTAAATACATGTAATTGCAGGATTTAGGCTAGCCGTTGGTATAAATAGTAATCCCTGCATTAACACGAAACTATGATAATAAATTCAGCCCAAATTCAGTCTTGGCAGATTTATAATTCACTAGTTTAAATGCAAATAAATTCAATAATCCAGCGTATGCATCAATGAATAATAATAGCTTAATGCAACACAATTGATTGAATAAGTAGATCCTAGCCTAGTACAATAACGGTGGAAACTAATGTATACTATAGCCTAAATCTGCCTTGTGATTTACTATGATAAATTTACTCGCTAACTAGCCTACCTGGCCTGCCTGTGAATTGCAAAATAGATTTAATTTACAAGCTTGACTAGCCTACCTGGCATGGCCTATAAATTGCAAATAATTTAATTTACAAGCTTAACTAGCCTAATTAATCTCTGGCGCGTAACTGTAGCCTAGCTAAGTTGAGACCTGTCTATTAACTAGCTATGCTACATCCTCGTTCGAAATGTTGGGTTATAGTCGAGGACCATCAACGCGAACTGCCACTTTGCAAGGTGCCTCCAGCAGGAACTGTTGACACGGACACCCCGGGTCCTCTCCCAGACTTACAAATGACTCATACACAGAAGTCCCCCAAAATGCTCCATAACATTTGTGAATAATATTGTGTATCACCTATCTACAATGGCAAATTAACTCACCAATAATGATGAGGTGTGATGAGTCCTACACTCAATACCTCTGAGAAGACGAACGTCCAGTGATGTTCCGTTCACCTTCGTCCCATGAACGTCCAACTCGCATTCCAACAGAAAGATTGGCCAATTATGCTGCTTGGAACGGTCGTCTCATCCGGAGGGCACCTTAGGATACAAGTCGTACCCCTTTATGTTTGAAGAAGCTCTATAATTTAAGTAGTTCTTCAGTCCTTGTGAGTTTCTGCTGGTGTTCTGCTAAACTTGTGTGATAGGTGTTACCTCTATGAGTTCTGGTTTGTAACTGATTGCTAGCGTCTCTCATCCAAATTCGAAACACTAGCTATTTTATCTAATTCTACTTATTGACCTAATCCTACTTACATTAGGTCTCTAAACGATGTTATTATCTCTTAAGATTATTATTTAATATGTAAAATTGCTTAAATCTTTCTAATAATACAAATATTTTATGCAAGATATATGTTAAGGGTTCCTTAAGCTTACACTATAAACGTTTCCGTGGAATAATTTCCACACACTCCATCACTGTCCTGTCAGAGGCTCCCTCACACTACGGTTATAAAACTGCAACATTAACACCCCTCCTTCTGAGTGCAGACTCTGTACTTCCCCTCTCCAGGACTCAAGTCTGGCCAGCTGGTTACCATGAATCCCCTCATAAATGTTATTTTGCTAACACTCCAACAGAACGTCAATTCCTAAAAACAATATGTTTCCATTCGCTCCAAACACACTCACGTATGCTTGCTGAAAGTCCAAGCTTTCCTTGGCCGACCCCTAAACCACCTTCCTTCCACTACATATTTATTTACTTTCGAAATCATTCTATTTCGTTCCTTCCTCTCTACATGTCTGAACCACCTCAACATCTCCTCAGCCTTCTGAGTAATAGTTTTGTTAATCCTGTTGGACAACCAACCTTATTCAACTAAAAATATGTTGGTTCTCCCTTACCATGAAAACTTGGTTGATATGCCTTCCCTTCTTAAGACTTTTAATATCAAAGTTGTATTTAAAAATCTTGATACAGTAAAAACAATTTTGATAAAAAATTCCCCCCAAAATGCTGACGGATGTGTCTATAATATTCCTTGTAAATTATGCGATAAAGTTTATTACGGTCAAACTGGTAAAAGTCTTGAACTCAGGTTAAAACAACATAAATATAGCATTAGAACTGGACAAGATTCTAATGCTCTATTTATTCATGTGAGAGATTTTAACCATCCAATTGATTTTCAAAATGCTGAGAAGGTTGTATCAAGCAAGTCCATGGTTGACAGAAATATAATAGAATCATGTTTCATAAAAAAATCAGTATATATATATATATATATATATTTTTTTTTTTTTTTTTCTATTAACACATCGGCCGATTCCCACCAAGGCAGGGTGGCCCGAAAAAGAAAAACTTTCATCATCATTCACTCCATCACTGTCTTGCCAGAGGGTGCTTTACACTACAGTTATAAAACTGCAACATTAACACCCTCCTTCAGAGTGCAGACACTGTACTTCCCATCTCCAGGACTCAAGTCCGGCCTGCCGGTTTCCTGAATCCCTTCATAAATGTTACTTTGCTCACACTCCAACAGCACGTCAAGTATTAAAAAACCCTTTGTCTCCATTTACTCCTATCAAAAACGCTCACACATGCTTGCTGGAAGTCCAAGCCCTCGCACACAAAACTTCCTTTACCCCTCCCTCCAACCTTTCCTAGGCCGACTCCTACCCCGCCTTCCCTCCACTACAGATTTATACACTCTCGAAGTTATTCTGTCTCGTTCCATTCTCTCTACATGTCCGAACCACCTCAACAACCCCTCCTCAGCTCTCTGGATAATAGTTTTGGTAATCCCGCACCTCCTCCTAATTTCCAAACTCCGAATTCTCTGCATTATATTCACACCACACATTGACCTCAGACATGACATCTCCACTACCTCCAGCCTTCTCCTCGTTGCAACATTCATCACCCATGCTTCACACCCATATAAGTGTTGGTATAACTATACTCTCATACATTCCCTTCTTTACTTCCATGGACAAAGTTCTTTGTCTCCACAGACTCCGAAGTGCTCCACTCACCCTTTTTCCCTCATCAATTCTATGATTCACCTCATCCTTCATAGACCCATCTGCTGACATGTCCACTCCCAAATATCTGAATACATTCACCTCCTCCATACTCTCTCCCTCCAATCTGATATCCAATCTTTCATCACCTAATCTTTTTGTTATCCTCATCACCTTACTCTTTCCTATATTCACTTTCAATTTTCTTCTTTTACACACCCTACCAAATTCATCCACCAACCTCTGCAACTTCTCTTCAGAATCTCCCAAAAGCACAGTGTCATCAGCAAAAAGCAACTGTGACAACTCCCACTTTGTATTTGATTCTTTATCTTTTAACCCCACACCTCTTGCCAAGACCCTCGCATTCACTTCTCTTACAACCCCATCTATAAATATATTGAACAACCACGGTGACATCACACATCCTTGTCTAAGGCCCACTTTTACTGGGAAATAGTCCCCTCCCTCCTACACACTCTAACTTGAGCCTCACTATCCTCATAAAAACTCTTCACTGCTTTCAGTAACCTACCTCCTATTCCATACACCTGCAACATCTGCTACATTGCCCCCCTATCCACCCTATCATACGCCTTTTCCAAATCCATAAATGCCACAAAAACCTCTTTACCCTTATCCAAATACTGTTCGCCTATATGTTTCACTGTAAACACTTGGTCTACACACCCCCTACCTTTCCTAAAGCCCCCTTGTTCATCTGCTATCCTACTTTCTGTCTTACTCTTAATTCTTTCAATAATAACTCTACCATACACTTTACCAGGTACACTCAACAGACTTATTCCCCTACAATTTTTGCACTCTCTTTTGTCCCCTTTGCCTTTATACAAAGGAACAATACACGCTCTCTGCCAATCCCTAGGTACCTTACCCTCTTCCATACATTTATTAAATAATAGCACTAACCACTCCAAAACTATATCCCCACCTGCTTTTAACATTTCTATCTTTATCCCATCAATCTTTATCCCCTTTCATTCTACCCACTGCCTCACGAACTTCCCCCACACTCACAACTGGCTCTTCCACACTCCTACAAGATGTTATTCCTCCTTGCCCTATACACGAAATCACAGCTTCCCTATCTTCATCAACATTTAACAACTCCTCAAAATATTCCCTCCATCTTCCCGATACCTCTAACTCTCCATTTAATAACTATCCTCTCCTATTTTTAACTGTCAAATCCATTTGTTCCCTAGGCTTCCTCAACTTATTAATCTCACTCCAAAACTTTTTCTTATTTTCAACAAAATTTGTTGATAACATCTCACCCACTCTCTCATTTGCTCTCTTTTACATTGCTTCACCACTCTCTTAACCTCTTTTTCTCTCCATATAATCTTCCCTCCTTGCATCACTTCTACTTTGTAAAAACCTCTCATATGCTAACTTTTTCTCCCTTACTACTCTCTTTACATCATCATTCCACCAATCGCTCCTCTTCCCTCCCGCACCCACTCGCCTGTAACCACAAACTTCTGCTGAACACTCTAACACTACATTTTTAAATCTACCCCATACATCTTCGACCCCATTGCCTACACTCTCACTAGCCCATCTATCCTCCAATAGTTGTTTATATCTTACCCTAACTGCCTCCTCTTTTAGTTTATAAACCTTCACCTCTCTCTACTTACAGCTTCTATTTTCCTTGTATCCCATCTACCTTTTACTCCCACTGTAGCTATAACTAAAAAGTGATCTGATATATCTGTGGCCCCTCTATAAACATGTACATCCTGAAGTCTACTCAACAGTCTTTTATCTACCAATACATAGTCCAACAAACTACTGTCATTACGCCCTACATCATATCTTGTATACTTATTTATCCTCTTTTTCTTAAAATATGTATTACCTATAACTAAACCCCTTTCTATACAAAGTTCAATCAAAGGGCTCCCATTATCATTTACACCTGGCACCCCAAACTTACCTACTACACCCTCTCTGCATGTTTCTCCCACTTTAGCATTTAGGTCCCCTACCACAATTACTCTCTCACATGGTTCAAAGGTTCCTATACATTCGCTTAACATCTCCCAAAATCTCTATCCTCTACACTCCTCTCTTCTCCAGGTGAATACACGCTTATTATGACCCACTTTTCGCATCCGACCCTTATTTTAATCCACATAATCCTTGAATTTACACATTTATATTCCCTCTTCTCCTACCATAACTGATCCTTCAACATTATTGCTACCCCTTCCTTAGCTCTAACTCTCTCAGATACTCCTGACTTAATCCCATTTATTTCTCCCCACTGAAACTCGCCTACCCCCTTCAGCTTTGTTTCGCTTAGGGCCAGGACATCCAACTTCTTTTCATTCATAACATCAGCAATCATCTCTTTCTTATCATCCGCACTACATCCACGCACATTCAAACAACCCAGTTTTATAAAGCTTTTCTTCTTCTCTTTTTTAGTAAATGTGTACAGGAGAAGGGGTTACTAGCCCATTGCTCCCGGCATTATATATATATATATATATATATATATATATATATATATATATATATATATATATATATATATATATATATGATATATATAAATGCTGCCGATTAGGTAAAACTGGTCAATTAGCAAGAACTCATCTAAAATTAAGTCCTTTCTAAAATTTTTCTTATACGTTTAAAGATATATTTTTTTCATTTATGGTAATGTAAGAATTTATAATTTTGTACAAGAGAAACTTTGAAAACCTACCTAACCTTATTACAACAAGCGCAATTTAATTTAGCCTAACCCAACTAAATATATTTTAGATATTTTAACATTAATTTAATAATAAACAAACACAATGAAATATATTTTTTTCATTATGTTCAGAATGATTTTGGCGAAATTATTGCATACACAAATTTTCACTTGTCTTATATAGCAAGGTGAGCGTTGCTATTTAAGCCAAAATAGCAAGTTTTACCTAATCGGCACGACATATATATATATATATATATATATATATATATATATATATATATATATATATATATATATATATATATATATATATATATGTCGTGCCGATTAGGTAAAACTGGTCAATTAGCAAGAACTCATCTAAAATTTAGTCCTTTCTTAAATTTTCTCTTATACGTTTAAAGATATATTTATAATTTTGTACCAAGAGAAACTTTGAAAACCTACCTAACCTTATTACAACAAGCGCAATTTAATTTAGCCTAACCCAACTAAATATATTTTAGATACGTTAACATTAATTTAATAATAAATAAACACAATGAAATATATTTTTTTCTTTATGTTCAGAATGATTTTGGCGAAATTATTGCATACACAAATTTTCACTTGTCTTATATGGCAAGGCGAGCGTTGCTATTTAAGCCAAAATCGCAAGTTTTACCTAATCGGCACGACATATATATATATATATATATATATATATATATATATATCAACAGGGTGCAACGTCCATCCATTTTGTAAAGACGGTCAAGGAGTGTGCAGAGAATCATGCAGCACTATGGAGCGTGAGGTGAAGGGAAGGTGTGGTCAGTCTGGATGTAAATGCTGCTCTTATCGTGATGCTGAGTGTCATGACTCCGATGACTGTCCAGGCATTTGTATGGACAAAAGACTCTGAAAAACTCCACTCAACAATTACAGCTGTGATGGACATGACTGTACCTGCTGTGATAGTAAGTAACCTAAAAACTGTGTTTCTTAGAAATTCAAAATGAGTTAAGTTGCAGATGGAGCAGCTTTTGTGTTTTATCAATCACTTGTTTATTATTTTATGTATATTCACAAATCTTGGTCAAATGTGATGCTTAATATTTATAAGGAAGTGCACCAGCGACACTGTCTGAATGTTTGTGATTCCTGATGATTTATGGTCAGTGCCGCCAGTCAGTGCCGCCAGACAGTGCCGCCAGTCAGTGCCTCTTGACCAGGACAGTGACTGTGACAATGGTGCTCAAGAGCACCCTCATCTCCCACACATCCTCAAACGCTGCTCCACGTCTCTACCCTACCAAAGACCATACTCCAACTCCCCGGATCGAGAGCATCCTCTCATTACCCACCAAAGGCCCTCCTCCATTTCTGGGACCATGACTAACTAAGCTTCATTTATGTGGATCAAGAACACCTTCACCTGGCATCCCCTTCACCAAGACGAAGGATCAAGATCACTGCCCCATCATGCACACAGAGGCACTGTAGCTTCTTCCATATCTAATCACCTTAGGACTAAACGGCACCAATGCCACACTAGGTGTTAATACTTTGGTGGGGCTAAACGACACCAAGGCCACACTAGGTGTTAATACTTTGGTGGGGCTAAACGACACCAAGGCCACACTAGGCGTTAATACTTTGGTGGGGGCTAAACGACACCAAGGCCACACTAGGCGTTAATACTTTAGTGGGGCTAAACGACACCAAGGCTACACTAGGTATTAATACTTTGGTGGGGCTAAAGAGGCATGGGCAGTGCGATGTGCGAGGAAAACAAAAATAAAATTTGTAAAATGGGATAAGCTTATAGAAAAATAGCTTAAGAGGGGCGAACGAATTCACACTTTTTTTTTATTTTGGTCTAATTTCAGTGAGATTTTCAGTGATTTATACAGCTTTTAAAAATCTATACACTGTCTTTGTTATGACTTTTTGCCTTTAAGTTAGATTGAAAATAATAAATTGTGCCAAATTTTAGGGGTCACAAAACTTTCCTATTTCTACAAAATTGGGAAGATGTACAATGCTCTAGTTAACATCAGATGAAATATAAAGACTAAATAATTGTTAACCCAATCCATTTTAGCGAAAATGTCAGTAGATTCCATTATAAAAAATGTTGAAGTTAGTGATTTTTTTTTGTGGGAAAAAAAATCAATAAAAATAAAGCTGTAAAATATATCACAAATCCTCCATGGGTGGTTGTTGAGCCATCATTACTCAATAATGTGTGCAAAAATCATGACAATCCTATTAATACTTTCCGCAAAAAATGGCTCACAATGTCAATAATTTATTTCTGAGTTATTAATATATTTTTTTCAGTAAAACTCTATGGATACGGCGCGCTAAATCTCAGCGTGTTGCACACGTCAACACTTGTTGAGACCCCAGAGGCCACTGAGGTGGCATGAGTCCCTGCACTTGAATGGAGGCATCAGAGATGTTGCTATGAACATGTCAATTTTCAGAATTTTTCCGATTTTTTTTTTCTGTCTAATATATTAAACTCACCATTTAACATTTTAATGAAGTAATAGGAGCTATACAAAACAGAGAGAAGCCAATATTGTTGTTGTTAAAGATTCGCTGGTACATTTGCCGGTCTGTGTCTTTTCCAAATGGTGACCCGGCCTTGACTCCCAGTCACGGGAGTGTCTTGAAGGGCATGCCAGCTGCTGCACAGCTGGCAATGAAGCTGCTGCACAGCTGGCAATGAAGCTGCTCAGCAGCAGGCTGTGTCAGGAAGGGCCGAGAAAGCGACCATTAGTGGGTCCAGTGGATCCAAGGCCGTGGCCTGAGCGCTTCAAGATGATTGGTGGAAGGAAGCTTGATAGTGGGTGGTAGCATTCTTGATATTTCTAAATTTCATTAGCGATACTTGGATAACTCTTATCTTGGTGTAGTCATCTTCTAGAAACTCTGTGATGTCCTCTAGCATAGATGTTCAGGTTCTCCAGTGAACTTGACAGTTCCATCACGGAGTCGAGTGTTAAGTTCCTTGCCAATGCATTGCTTCACTGTATTGATCACTTGTGTAGAACTTTATGCCATTCCATTTAGCGTACTTATATGGTGCCTGTGGATGGGTTTAAGCTCTGGCCGAGTTGTCTTGAAGTGCTGGTGGTTGGGGAGTAGCAGTGACTGTGTCAGTCGTTGGTGTGCTGTCCGTGGTGATGTTTGCAGCAGAGGAGGGAGGTTGGGTTAAGTTCTCTGATTGGTTCGTTTTCTTGGTGGTGGAAGCCAGTGGAAGCATCTCATTGGTGGGATTCTGAGGCGGCTCGTTACCAGTAAGAGATGGTGGTGGTGGTGGTGGTGGTGGTGGTGGTGGTGGTGGTGGTGGTGGTGCTGCTGCTGCTGCTGCTTGAGTGAGACTTGTTTGTATGGAGACAGTGACGATATCTGTGGTGGTCATGATTAGGGATGTATCGGATGTGAAAAATTTAGATATCCGGTATGCGGATGTGTATACGGATGTCTTATTTACTCATTTTAGGGATGCGAATGCAGATGTAAGAAATTGTGCGGATGTTCCGCACATGCGGTTGCAAATATCCGATACATCACTAGTGTTGATTATGTCTGTAGAAGGTGGAGACTCCGGGAATGTAAAACTAGGCATGTTGTTTATCCGGAAGAGTTCATTGATGGTGGTGTTGAAGGATCCAGGTATGGCCATATTGTGCATGTGGGCATACATCATGCAGTAGTGGATTCTTGTAGATTCATCGGCAGGTATTAGTGGTAATTTGTTGTTGGTGGAGGATGAAGTCTGAGTGGCCTGAAGTATTTTGGTGGTGTCTACTTACAGTTTTGTGATTGCAGCATATGTTGTAGATACTGCAGTTGTTTTCTTTTGTTCTCGGTTTATCTTAAGTATTTCTCTTCTTGTTGTATATTTGGCAGCGAGAATGTGGTGTTCATTCTTGCAGTTTAAGCATCATGGTGGAGAGGTGGTAGAACAACCATTAAGTCATGTCCTTCACTACCGCAGGTAGAGCAGAATTTTTTTTATTTTTGAGAGGACAGTCCTGGGTGGTATGCGAGTAACATTGCATCATGTGGTGGAATCTCTCGTCCTCAACGTATTTTGGGTTGATGTGGAAGTAATGGATTGCCATTCCCTTGGCAGAGCTTGGGCTGCCATGTTGACGTCAGTGAAGGTGACCTTTAGCATTGAAGAAGCGTTGAGTATTTTGGTAATGTGTTCCACAGAGGCCCAAGGGTTCTGGTCTTCTATTGTTGTCTTGATTTCTTCGATAGGCTGGTTTGTGATAAGTTTGTGCAGTCGTTTGACGAACACAGTTTTCTTGGCCATCAAAGCTGGGAAGACATAACTTGAAATCCTTGGTCATGCAGAGTGGTTGTAGCGTTGGTGGTGATGAACTTTTCAGCTTTAATGTCGTCAGTACAGACGACAATGAAAGCCGATTGAAGCGTAAGAATCGCAATAAATTTGACCTGCAACCTGCAGCGAAGGGCAGATGCAAGTGCCAGTTTGGACAAGTCATTTACTGTCCTACTTCTTGGTTTGATCTTCACACAATTTGAGAAATGCATCGTGGACGAGCATGGAAGACGGCGAATACAGAAGTAAAGGTTCCCCTACCCAACGGGGATCGCAGGATACGATGTGTATAGACCCCAGCAGAAGGAGCATTCAGTATCTAACCACTCCAAAACTATATCCCCACCTGCCTTTAACCTTTCCATCTTTATCTCATCTATCCCAGCTGCCTTACCCCCATTCATTCTACTCACTGTCTCACGAACTTCCCCCACACTCACAACTGGCTCTTCCTCACCCCTGTTATTCCTCCTTGCCCTATACACGAAATCACAGCTTCCCTATCTTCTTCAACATTTAACAATTCCTCAAAATATTCCTTCCTTCTTTCCGATACCTCTAACTCTTCATTTAATAACTCTCCTATTCTATTTTTAACTGACAAATCCATTCTTTCCCTAGGCTTCTCTACTTATTAATCTTATTCTAAAACTCATTCTTATTTTCAACAAAATTTGTTGATAACATCTCACCCACCCTCTCATTTGCTCTCTTTTTACATTGCTTCACCACTCTCTTACCCTCTCTTTTTCTCTCAATATACTCCTCCCTCCTTGCAACACTTCTACTTTGTAAAAACCTCTCATAAGCAAACTTTTTGTCTCTTACTACTACTCTCTTTACATCATCATTCCACCAATCGCTCTTCTTCCCTCCTGCACCCACTTTCCTGTAACCACAAACTTCTGCTGAACACTCTAACACTATTTTCTTTAACTTACCCCATATATATATTCTCACTAGCCCATCTGTCCTCCAACAGTTGTTTATGTCTTACCCTAACCGCCTCCTCCTTTAGATTATAAATCTTTACTTCTCTCATTACTTGCTGTTTCCATTTTCCTTGTATCCCATCTACCTTTTATTCTCACTATAGGTACAACTAAAAAGTGATTTGATAAATCTGTGCCCCTCTATAAACATGTACATCCTGAAGTCTACCAAACAGTCTTTTATCTAGCAATATGTAGTCCAACAAAGTAATGTTATTTCGCCCTTCATCATATCTTGTATACTTATTTATCCTCTTTTTCTTAAAATATGTTACCTATAACCAAACCCCTTTCTATACAAAGTTCAATCAAATGCTCCACACTATCATTTACACCTGGTACCCCAAACGTACCCTCTCTAAACGCTTCTCCTACTTTACCATTTAGGTCCCCTACCACGATTACTCTTTCACTTGGCTCAAAAGTTCCTACACACTCGCTTAACATCTCCTAAAATCTCTCTCTCTTCTCTACACTCCTCTCTTCTCCAGGTAGTAGGTTGATAGACAGCAACCACCCAGGGAGGTACTACCGTCCTACCAAATGGGTGTGAAACATAAGCCTGTAATTGTTTTGCATGACGGTAGGATTGGTGGTGTCTTTTTCTGTCTCATAAACATGCAAGGTTGCAGGTATGTTTTTGCTGCTTCTACTTACACTTAGGTCTCTCTACACATGCATGTACAAGCAAATATATACTAACCCCTTTGGATTTTTCTTCCATTTTTCTTGCTAGTTCTTGTTTTTTTTTATTTATGCTTATCTCCATGGGGAAGTGGAACAGAATTCTTCCTTCGTAAGCTATGCGTGTTGTAAGAGGCGACTAAATGCCGGGAGCAATGGGCTAGTAACCCCTTCTCCTGTATAAATTATTAAAAACAAGATAAGGAAATACTTTATAAAATTGGGATGTTTGAATGTGCGTGGATGTAGTACGGATGATAAAAAAGAGATGATTGCTAATATTATGAATGAAAAGAAGTTGGATGTCCTGGCCCTAAGCTAAACAAAGCTGAAGGGGGTAGGCGAGTTTCAGTGGGGAGAAATAAATGGGATTAAGTCAGGAGTATCTGAGATGAGAGATCATAAATGCATAAATTCAAGAATTATGTGGATTACAAAAATAATATATATATATATATATATATATATATATATATATATATATATATATATATATATATATATATATATATATATATATATATATATATATATATATATAATGATGGGGTCCACCTCTGGTGCAAATTGTGGGACCCATAGCCTCGGAGAAGTGGATAAAAAGGCATCAAGGAAGAATATTTGGATTTCTTCCTGAAGCCGTTTGAATATTCCACTTCTCCTACCACCCCATCCTATATACACACATACATACATATAAATGCTTTATTAATAGACAGAATACATTTATAAAACACACACACATATATATATATATATATATATATATATATATATATATATATATATATATATATATATATATATATATATATATATATATATTGGGGGCTGGGAGTACCAAATCCTCCCAGATTGCCCTACCAGCCTTCTTATCCTCTTCCATAGCATCAAATGAGTTAATAAACAAATTCTTCCGGACTACCACAGTGATTCAGCAGGAATGCAGGACCCTAGCTACACCAGTTCCATCACTGAATGGGAGACTCTTGCTGCTCTAGCACCAAAACCTAATGCAGAAGTGGCCTACAAACAGTCAATTTGGGATGGCCCCATCACTGATAAGATGCTTGCCAACATACTTAGGGTTGTAACATCAGTCAGGGAGAGTGCCTGTCTCCTAGCTGTGAGTGCACATCACTCTTGTAACTTCCTCCAAACACCCCGATCACTAGCACCCAATAATACTTACAACCCAGCAAACCGCCCCGACGGGAATACCATCTATCCTTGGAAGAATTGCAAGCTCTTAGCATGGGCCTATACCTGTGTGTCGGCAATGGCTGACACCTACATCCATCACAGTGACGGGCGACAGGGAGGAGCTGCTGACCACAGGGAGGAGTACAAGATCGGCAAGTACAGGGACATAAGCCAACAGTATCAATTTGTCCCAGTGGGATCAGAGACCTTGGGATCATGAGGAAAAAATGCAACACGTTTTCCTAAAGAACTGGATTCCAGACTCATAGACACCACCAAGGACCCAGGGGCAGCCACCTTCATGTTCCAGCGCCTCAGCATGGACATCCAGAGAGGAAATGCATGCTGCATTCTGGGCTCGCATCTGGCTTCGGAGGAGCTGGAGCAGTTTCATAATCTTTGATATATATTGTACCAATGTATTCATGTTCATGTTTGTGTTTTCTGTCAATGTATTCTATCTATTAATAAAGCACCTATATAATACATATAGGGGGTGGTAGGAGAAGAAAATATTCAAACAGCTCCAGGGAGAACCTCTAGTTTTCCCTAAGGTACGTTTATTGTCTTCTCTGAGGATGAGGGTCCCCAGTAAAGTTCTATAGGTGGTACCTCCTTTATATATATATATATATATATATATATATACATGATGGTAGGATTGCTGGTGTCTTTTTTTCTGTCTCATAAACACGCTGGATAACAGGTATATCTAGCTACTTCTACTTACACTTTAGGTCACACTACACTGGCATACACATGCATATATATACATACACACATCTAGGTTTTTCTTCTTTTTCTTAATAGTCTTGTTCCTTTTATTTTCTCTATTGTCCATGGGGAAGTGGAAAAGAATCTTTCCTCCGTAAGCCATGCGTGTCGTAGAGGCGACTAAGATGCCGGGAGCAATGGGCTAGTAACCCCTTCTCCTGTACAAATCTACTAAAAACGAGAAGAAGAAAACTTTATAAAATTGGGTTGTCTGAATGTGCGTGGATGTAGTGCGGATGATAAGAAAGAGATGATTGCCGATGTTATGAATGAAAAGAAGTTGATGTCCTCCCCAAGCGAAACAAAGCTGAAGGGGGTAGGCGAGTTTCAGTGGGGAGAAATAAATGGGATTAAGTCAGGAGTATCTGAGAGAGTTAGAGCTAAGGAAGGGGGTAGCAATAAT